>VMDR010029541.1:0-12708 GCA_007922815.1 Macrotus californicus
TCCCTGAAGCTGAACACACAACCAGTTGGTTTACGGGACTTTATATTTTGGATATAGTGTAAAACTAAGAGCTTTGATGTTTATCTAAGAAAAACCCTCCTTAGTTAACTGATACTGACTATACCTTGGCAGTTTTATAAATTAATTAGAATAAAGTCTTTTAACTATCCCTAGCTTTTAATCTGTTTCACAGTCTGTCTTCAATTCTCTCAATCTGGAATTCTCTTCCTTTCCAGGTTAGTGGTCCTCAACCCACTTAACTAATGTTTATTGAGCATCTGCTAGGCACTAGGCATTCTGCAATGTGCTCAAGATGCAAATATGAATAGAATGAGACTTAAGTGTATAAAAATTATATAGGTATTAGTTCTTCCTAGCTACACTTCTATTAGGTTATTCAGATTATGTATAAGACAGATGAGGTAAGGTGTGCCTTTGGTAGGTAGAGGCCAAGTTACATTTTGATTTAAATAAAATATTGTTTGTTTATAGTTTGTGAAAGTATTCAGGGATACTGGTGCATCATGAGGGCAAAAAGACTTTGCACATAGATACCTAAATTATAGATGAGATAATCACATTTTTCTAATGTTTGTTTAAAAAAATCTTTAGTGAGTAAAAGTGACCAAATAGCTTCCCTGAAATTTG
This sequence comes from Macrotus californicus, assembly GCA_007922815.1. Lineage (NCBI taxonomy): Eukaryota > Metazoa > Chordata > Mammalia > Chiroptera > Phyllostomidae > Macrotus > Macrotus californicus. Next base: position 649 of record VMDR010029541.1, read on the forward strand.
ATTCGGGGAATTTTTTGTTATTTCTAATGTGGAGATCAATTTTATCATATCAGTCTAAGAGAGAAACAGATTGATATCAGTTAACATGGTATTCATAATATTTATTTGCTTATTCTGCCCTTAACTGTATGTAATTTGTATGTGTGTTGCCAGTAAGAAAACAGAAAAGCCTAACACAATTGTTTTTACGTTACGTGTTTCTACATTTTCCCCTCTGTATAGCTTCTACCAAGTAGCGAATCTATAGCAGGCACAGAATCTTTTGGATATGGGGAATTGAAACCAAATTCCAAAGCTTATCAGATCTGTTTAGGGGACTTTAATCATATGATCTGTTTCATCATTTTAAAATTATAGAAATCTTAAAATATATTTTTCTGTTTTTGATGTTTTTCAGTATTCATCCACAATGCGATACCTTTCATAGGGTTTGGCTTTTTGGATAATGCAATTATGATTGTTGCCGTAAGTTCTTTCACCCCTTCTATTTGAGTAAATAAATTGATGTGCTCTCGATTTTTCTAATAATTTGCATATTGTAGCTAGTAAATTTTAATTTGTTTCATAATGAATGAAGCCATTTTTTTACTGTATTTTATGTTAATTAGACTATAGCTCAATTTTAAAGCATCATATATATTAATCATTAAGACTTTTTGGTAAAGCATGGACAATAATAAACACATATTTATTGCAGTGGTCTATATTATCCTGTTCTAGTTCCAACATTCTTATTAAATAAAAAAGTATGTAAAATTTTCTGATGTTCTTTAATTGTATCTGCAGTTTATATCACATATGTTATTTGATTAGTTCCTTGTTCAATTTTCCTATGCAAAAATGTTTTGAAGGGTGTTTTTATATAGTCTATACATTGAACCAGAAGATGTTCTAAATTTCAATTCAGAGCACTGTGAATATACACCTCTTCAGTGTTTGTTTCACTGTAATGTTAAAAAGAGTTTTCCTTTTCTGTGCTCAGTGTAAGGGTGTTCTTTAAAAGTGTTGTTTAGTCTCAGGAATGGCTGATTTTTCTTTTTTACTGTTGCGTGACACCTTTTGTTAATGGGTCCCAGTATTAGGTTCAGATTCTAGTTAGAAATAAGTCCATAATTAAAATGCAGCCATTTTGAAACCTCCCAGTGCTCTACCAGCTCTCTTCACTGACTCTAACTTTAAGAAAATTCTGCAAACTCCAGCCATTGTGTAGGACAGGGATCCTCAACCCGGTCCTCCAGCAGAGCTCGCCTTCGCTCCCACTAACCCCCCCACCCCCTCCCCGCGCGCCTTCCTCTCCCCCTTCCCGCCCCGCCCTTCCTCCCCCAGCCCATCCTCAGTGAGTAGGCAGGCTCATCTGAGCTCGGCGCTAAAAAAAAAAATAGTAATGATTTTCGGATTATTGAATTTGAGGAAAATACATATGAGAGATGCAAGGTTTCGGGGTTGGTTTGTTTTTTGGTGTTTTGGAGGCCACGTGTATTACACAAATGGACGTGAATGTAGTATTTGGTTTCAAAATAGGGATAAAAGGATAATTTACATTGTATAGATTATAACATTTGCTTAAAGCGACTCTAAAATTGGTTCATTCAAGAATGGTTTTCTTTGCTATATAGTCTCATTTTATGTCCAGATTAATGGGAATCGGATATCCAGGAAGTCCAGCCATTCACCTGGTTGAGGCATCTGACAGGGCAGGAAGGTATCCTGCTTGCAAACAGTCACAGAAGATGCTCCAACATGCACACAACTTGAAGGTGTTAAGCACCCATTGGATAATTCCTTCACAGAGTAGTCTGGCAAAAGCCTCTAAAATACAGTTTCAAAGGCTAGCTTTTTGACTGATTTCAACATTTTCCTAATATGTATGTAAGAATCAAATTGGCCAATTTATGTATCTGTGAATGTGGAAAACTTAGCCAGTTAGAATTATACTGTCTTTTCTGAAATTATTAAAATCTGAATTGGTTAGATTATTTAAATAGTCAATGTGAGTCAGATCTAATTGCAGTGAAAACTTCATTATGATGAATTTATAAGCTATAGTTAAGATTTGTGTTTCTTCAATAGATTGTCTGAGTTAAAGTCTGTGACAAATTTTTCTTTTAATTTTACATGACTCACTCAATATTTTAAATTCTCTTTATTAATAGCTGCTAGCTTCCATGCTGCATCTTAAAAGTCTCTTTTTTTTTCCCACCTCAGCAGGGCAGAGCCTAGACATTCAAATGCCAAAAGACTGACCTCACCACGCTGAGGTGCCACGATGACACATTTTGCTCAAAGAGGGTCTCAGGGAGGTTTTGAAGGGAGATCAGAATAGGGGGACGGGGTGGCTTTCCAGATCCTGAGTGAGACCCTCGCAGTATGGTCTTATCGTTTGCTTGAAAATAAATATCTGAAGTAACAGGTATCTGTGTTTAAATAGAGCTACCAACAAAAATTATTGTGTTATTGTTCACTATTTTGTGTGTTTCAGGCCTGTATCTCACTATTAGGGTGAGAGTGGACTATTTTTGCAGGCCCCAGATGGTTGACACCCAATTTAGTAATATTTGTTTTTCTAGTTTACACTGAAATCCAGTTTCAGGGATTTATCACCAGGTTATCATTTATATAATACTAAAATAAATATTTAAATCACTGGCTTCAATACCTGATTGAGAGTAATAGGTATGGCCAAAATATTATCCTATAATAATTGCAAACTAATTCAGGGACAGAGAAATTTTCCAAAGAAGCTTTATAATACACTGCTGAGAGGAAAATACATAAATAATATAACTATAGAATCTATAAAAAGGGAAACAAGTGATCATTACTGTTATAAGACTGTTTTTACTTAAAACAAACACACACTCATGCATTGCCCCCTAACATTGTGGGACAGCCATGTCTATTGTAAGACATAAGTTAAAATACTTGGTTCTGCTTTCCTATCGTGCCGTAGACTTGGGTAATTTCATCTTTCTGGGGTGTACTCTCTGGGCTGCTGCTATCCTAGTTGTAGTAATAAAGACAAATTTATATATAACTTCCCATGATAGATTTGACCTTTATTGTTAGCTGCTATTCATACTAAACTTTCGGTTCCATAGTTTTTTTTATTATATTTTTATATTATGGGGATTGTTTTTTTAATAACTTAGTGGGGTTTTGGATTCTTTTTCTTGCAATTTAATTAGGATAGAATTTATTAGAATTCAAGAGTAGATTAATTGTATTAAGGTGATGAAACAGATATAACTTCAAGACAACTAGTGTTTGATTTGTTTATAATTTCTAACTCAGCCGTTAATATGAAATTTGATGTAACTATGGAAAAAAGTAAAGGAGTGAATTGTCTATTGCCTTCAAACTGACTTTGACTTTATATGAGGCTTTTTATGATTTTAGAAGAACCTTCAGCTTCCTTAAATTTAATTAAATGATTAAGCGCTTAAATACTTTTTAAACACATGCATTGCAAACAGATTCTTCTTGGGTCATTCCTACTGATTCTGCTGTTAAAGATGCTGCATTTATTTTTCATACACTACAGCTGTCGGGTGCTTCTGTTCAGTATTTTGTTTTTGTATCCATCTGTAAAGATACACGTCTTTATTCTTTGTGCCTGTCCTTTGTTTTCATTCTTCAGAAATCTCCTTTGGGTACCTTTACAACCTTGTAACTTTAAGTGCCTGGGAGACTCCTGTGCATCGGGCTGTTTGGACCATAGTCTATAAGAATTGATTTTAAAAGGGTGCAGCCAAAAGGCCTAGGGGGAAGAAAACTGAGGAGGGCTTAACTCAGTTCCTCTTCAGTTTTTCACATAATTGATTAATGCAGTATTTCTACCTACCAGATAGGGCGTTCTTGTTTTTTTCTTCCATAAATATCATTGAGATTTTAAAAGCACTTCAAGTATTAGTATTCAGGCTAATTGAGCTTTTGAAAATTAAGTCCATTTATGGAAGCATTGCCCAAGGATTAGAACTGAACTAGCACTATAGATCCTAGGATTTCTTCTTTAGTCTATGTAATTACCTATTAGAATACCTGTATTTTGCCATGTATAATGCACACCTTCTTGCCCAAGTTTTTGAGGGAAAAACAAGGATGCACATTATACATGGGTATAATGATTGCATACCATGGTACAATGATCCTGTGTATAATGCACATAAAAACGTAGGTGCACGTTGCACATGGTAAAGTACAGTGGTTTGATCTTTTCCACTTCAGTTCCTTCTCTTTGAAGTAGAAATAAAAATATGAGCCCCTCTTTTCTTCAGAGGAATGAAAGCGAAGTGGAAAGTCTTAAACTCTTTCAGTAAATAAATGCAGTGGAAATCCACTGGAGCCTCATTTTTGCTGGAGCTCTATTTGTATTTAATGGTATTGTTACTCATAAATGAGTCATATAGGCTCACTACCTACAGACCAAAGAACTAAGTGTTATAAGGGTAATTTTTGAAGTTTATGATGTTTTGGGTTCCTACAAACTGGTTTAGTCTGTCTTTTTGATCTTTTATAGGATAAATAACAATAGTATAGATGTAGCATTCAAAATTTAAAATTTAGGTGAGTTTGTCTTCTCTGTGCTCAGAGCTTTAAAGCAGCGTTCTCTGTGATAGGAAAATAGAAATCTTAGATTCTTAATAAGTTGTTTTGTATATGTGTTGCTATTTTTTATTTTTATGAAAGCTTAATTTTAATAAAGAAAATATTCATGCATGAATGCATATACTTAATAATTAAGTGATTACTGCATTATATATGCATATTTCTGCATATTTTTGTGTATAATTTTGCTGCAGTAACATATTTGACTATTTTACCTGTTTTTATTAATGCTTTACTATTCCCTTATAGTCACTAGAGCTTTAATATTTTAAGATTAATTTCTTTGCAATCATTTTTCAGGGAACCCATATTGAGATGTCTATTGGAATTATTTTGGGAATTTCAACTATGGCAGGTATTTAATAATAGTAATATTATTATTGTATTACCTGTATGTTTAAAAACCATTTTAGTAGGTTAGGTTTAGAAGAGGAGAATTTATTGGAATGAATTTACTCATAAAAATGTCTACTGGTTTGTCCTGGCCGGTGTGGCTCAGTTGGTGGGTGTTGTCCTATAAAACAAAAGGTCACCAGTTAGATTCCCGGTCAGGGCATGTGCCTGGGTTGTGACCCGGTCCCCAGTGGGGGTGTGTGTGAGAGGCAACGGATAGGTGTTTCTCTCATACATCAGTGTTTCTCTCCCTCTCTTTCTTCTTCCCTTCCCCTCTCTCTAAAAATAAATAAATAAAATCTTTAAAAATCGTCTACTAATTTTATCTCCTAAATCCTATTCATTTAATCCTTAATTTTGTGTATGAAACACTCCAAGAAATTTTAGGTACTTTATGTTAGCTAATGGGTAACAATAATCTGTATTGACTATGTTAAAAAAGCTTTTCTTTTCATTACTAGTTACCCTGAAAGCTTTCTACCCTTTTTCTCTCTATTAAATTTTTTTTATTTGGGTATTTATAAGTTGGGTAGAAAAATCAAAGAAGGAAATACAAGATGGAAAATCTGTTTGGTTCCATCTTCTTTTCCCTCAGTGAACACTGTATTCAGGATGGCGAAATTGGGGGTAGTTGTGTGTTGTGTGTGTTGTGTGGAGCACAGGAAGTCAACGAGTTACTGGAAGACACATTTCTTCTCCTCGATTTTCTTGAATTGCAGAGCTGTACATACAGCTTTACTCTTTTCCAAGTACCCAAGTTCCCTTTAACAAATATTATCTGAAAGTTGCAACTACAAACTGTTGTACACATTTTAATAGTGAAACCAAGATGAAAACTGGCTGCCACAGCAGAAAAGAAACCTTCTCCCTGATAGAGGTAGAGCCCAATAATCTCAGAAGAACTGTGTTCTCTTCCGGATTCTTGAGATGCAGGGCTAGCCAGGGAGTTACTTCGAATTCAGGTGTTTTAGTTTGAGAAATGTGGTAACGCTTCCAGACAGGTGATTTATTGATTGCAAAGTAATGTGTTATAATGATTTTAATGACTTCCATGTAGCAATTCACTTGTCATTTTTCACTTTTGTAGCTGCTGCTTTGGGAAATCTTGTGTCAGATTTAGCTGGACTTGGGTAGGTCCATGAATTTCTTCATTTGTGCATGTGTGTACTTGCTGTCTTTCTCTTCTTCATTTTCCTGTAATTAAGGAGGCTATAAGAAACATTGATTGTTTTGTGTGTTTTAGAACTAAATTTTAAAATTTCTGTATCAGTAGTACTAAATCTTTGTCGTGCACCAATGTAGATGCCTGGGTCGCACCCCAGTCATATGGAATTAGTATTTCTGGGGATGGGGCCCTGACATTTGTGTTTAATGATCTTCTCAAGCAATTCTGATACATGCAGAGTGTTTTCTAAAACTATCGTAATGTAAGCAGAGTTAAGTATTTATATGTATGTATTTTATACACATCTCCAAGGCTGAGTCAGGATTAATAGTAAGAACCCCTATCATTATTTCACCCCACTCTTCTCCCGCTAAGCCCGAGGACAAGAGATGTGGCTCCAAGGTGAGGATGCTGGGGATGTTTCCTAGAGCGAGAAACTTTTAAAGGGAGTGATGGTCCAAGCACACATGTATGTGTGTGGCCAGTTTTTGTCTTTTTCCTTCATGTGGCAGGAATGATGAAACAAACTGAAGATGTCTATGTAGAAAAGCCCAGTTTTCTCTCTTCCTCCTTTTACACTCATTATGGCCTGGGCTGCTTCCTGAGCTTGGGGAAGTCTGGGAAGTCTAAATTGGACTACATTGGCATTAATTATAGCAATAAATATACTCTCTCTTACTCAGTTTTTGGTTCTGTTTCTTTCTTCTTTGGTTCATTGGAGTGATAAGTTTTGAAATTTAGATTTGGGGCTAATAGAAGTCTACTTAGCCCTGAAATGTAGGCAAAGGCAGCTTTGTGAGTGATCTGCATGGGAGTTGGGCCCAAAGCTACTGTTAACACCAAAGTGTCTTTGCTGTGGGGCCAAGGCAGAAATTTTATATTCCTGGAATTTCTGGCATAAATCTGTCATGATGTCACTCCTCAAACATCCCATTTCCCAGTTTCCAGCATCAAAGTTAATAATGATATAGCTGCTGTGATAGCTTTTTATATTTAATACAGTGAAATGATTTAATAGATTTTAAGGCCATTTAGCTTTAGATTGCTTCATAAAACAATTATTTTTGTTTATAGATAAAGATTTTGTTGGAAGACTGTATGTTTGAGAACTATTTCTTCTCTGCCTTAAAAAAATCATTAAATAACACATACCACGGCTTATCGGTTCTTAGATACACAGTTTTTTTAGACTGAATGACGTTGGTGACTTTTTTACAGTTTATCTGCAATAAGTGGTGGTGACTTAGAATTGATAAATACTTGAGATTGTCCTGAAAGTTCTAAGCTGTTTTTGTTATTATATCTATCTGATAAGTTTTGGAAGTTTCTGCTTTCTGATAACAGCTATTAATTTATATCATATATTAAAGTGCTTTACTTCGAATTTAGATTAAGTATATAAATTGTAAGTGTAAAACATTTTAGGTACCTTGAATTGGTCTTTTTAAATTAAGAGTAATGAATAATTAAGTCAATTAACTTACCTATGTATTAAATATAGTAATATGAAAATAGTTTTAAACTGGATATATTTATATACAATAAAAATGAAAGTTTATGAAAATGTTTATATCATTTCTAGGGTGCCAATTAATTATAGGTATAAAATTATCTTGTTTCTCTTTGTAACAATTAGTTTTTTACTACCAGAGGATATTTTTATGTCTCTTTAACAACCTGTGTTCTGTTCTCATGTATTTTTAAAGACTTGCAGGCTACGTTGAAGCTTTGGCTTCCAGGTTAGGCCTGTCGATTCCTGATCTCACACCAAAGCAAGTTGACATGTGGCAAACACGTGTTAGTTCACATTTGGTAAGTATATATGGCTTATGATAATGCATTTGGGTAGCCAGATCAAGTTCAGTCCCTTCTGAGACAAAAATTTATTAGAATGGAGTTTTTAAATTGTCCAAGCTTGGCAGTTTTCAGTGAAAGAGTAATTTTTTATTGACTCTTATTTTTTGTAGGTGTACTTGATTTTTAAAAATGTCCTCATATGCTTCAGTTAATCTTGAGGTACTAGTTATATCCTAGGCATAAAATGAATAGTAGACTATTTTTTTTTGAGGATTGTTTAGGTAGAGAACCAGACATTTAAATAAATTATAACTTAGTGTGACAGGTGCAGTAATAGAATTTTACGCGAGATGTAATAATAGCACAAGTAAGAGAATTAACCCTTTGTGGGGAGAAATTTATTTTGGTGAGGAGATTTCTTGGTGATTATTAGATCTAAGCTGATTTTTAAAATTATTGGTGAGACATTTACTAGGTGAAGAAGAGATTCCAAGTGTACTGACCAGCAGGTAGGGAACATGGTAAAAACGGGGTGTGTTCAGAGTTACAAGAAATTGGCTGTTGCTGGGGTATAACAGGTGGTGGTTGTGGTGGGCGCAGTGGTAGGGCACCGGAGCAGTGAGGATGCATCAGACGAGAAGGGCGTTTTACTGTTGCTACATAAGTCATGCTGAGGAGCCTGAACCTTGTACCCAGGTGATGCAGTGCTGTTTTAAACAGAGAGGAAGGACACTGGGTGGGTCACAGTGCCACCAGTTAAGTCAAGAGGAGAGGAAGAACCTGTTGGTAGGGAGGAGAATGAGTTCTCTTCTGGGCATGTTGCCCTTGAGATACTAGCAGGGCACTCAGATGGTGACACCTAGGAGGCATTGGGATTAAAGGTCAAGAGTTATGGAGGTCTGAAATAGAGAGAATGATGTTATCATTCATTCACTCATTCAACAAATGTTTATTGTTTACTTACTATATGCAGGGTACAGCTCCAGGAGTTTTGAATAGACTGGCTAACAAAACAAGGTGTTTTTTCTGGTGAATTTTACTTTCTACCAGCCTGAGGGGAGAGAAGCTATTTTAAAAAGCTAGTTTACCTGACAGGTGAAATATTTAGTATATTAGAAGTTCACAGTGTTGTGGGAATTAAAGAAAAAAGAAAGCCGAACCGAATAAGAGTGCTAGGATGGAGACGGGCTGCAGCGTTAAACGGGAGGGTCACCGCAGGCCTCGGTGACAAGGCCGGTGAGAGTTAAAACCGTGAGAAGGTGATTGTAGGGACAGTGGTTCTCTGCGTGTGCCGCCAGGGCCAGCCTTCCCTGGGGGTTTATTAGGTGTGCGAATTCTTAGGCTCTACCTTAGACCTATCTATGGCTGCATAAAAAATTACATGTGAGCGAGCGAGTGTGTGTGTGGGTCCATATCCTGCAACGTGCAGATAAACTGAAGTGAGACTAGCTAGCCAACATCAGCCAGAGTTGTTGAGGAGTAAGGGTGCTCTAACATTCTCATAATTTGGCTTAACAGGAGATTATTTTCCTGGGGTCTTCTCACATAAACGATAATTCTGTTTTCTTTCTATATTATAAGTAGGTCCCTTCCCCCTCTTCTATAACAAAAGCACTTCGATTATTAAGCTATTATTTATACATATTATTTATGAGAGTGTGTGTATGTGTGTGTGTTGAGAAAACTCCGTATGCGTATTCCTTAGTTGTTGACTCTGCTTTTTTTGTGTTAGGACCAAACCTTCTGTTCTGTAACATAGCATTGGCCTGCAGTGGTTGAAGTTAGTGATCAGCCATCTAGTTAGGACATCAGCTGATTCTGAAATTCTACATAACAGAATATATGCCAATACACATGCAGCCTCTGACTGACATGTGTTGTATATAAAAACCTTGTTTATAATTTGGTTGTTTGAAACTCTGAAAATATTTTTTTATAAAACAATATCACAGATGTACTTAAGTCCTTAGTTAGCTCCAGTATAGTTCACTACAGGGTCTAGTATCATAAGATCTGAAAATAATATATATAAGTAACTGTTCTTAACAGGTGGAGAAATATGTGCTAGGTCCTGGATCAGGGGGCCAGAAAAGGATGTCCTGCTTCTTTCCTCCTTCTCTGCCTTACTGACTTTATGCCGGTTGAGATAATTGGGTTGGAGCTCATGGACTGGCATTCCTACAGTGAGGGGGAAGGAAGCCTTGGTTTTCATGGGTGATAGTGAAGGACATTCTAACAGAAAGGGTGGGAAGTGGAAGTGGAGTCTATTAGCAGTGGTCATTTCATATATAAATATGGGGAGGTCAGGAGTCAGAATATGGTCTCTGTAAGTGTATATATAAGTAACAACATCATCTAAGGTCAAAATAAGAATCAAGGTGAGATTTTTTCTTGTCTTCTGGCATTAAAATACATGTACAATTTTTAGTAAGTGTTTTCTACTTAAATATTTCTTTGATGTTATTTTTATGGCCATTTGATAAAAAGTTTCCTGGTTGCGTTGAACTTTAAATATCATTTGTTCTAGAATCGTTTTCTAGCTTCTTTTTAAAAAAGATTTTATTTATTTATTTTTATTTTTAGAGAGAGGGGAAGGGAGGGAAAAAGACAGGGAGAAACATCAATGTGTGAGAGATACACCGATAGGTTGCCTCTCACACGCCCCCAACTGGGGACCTGGCCTGCAACCCAGGCATGTGCCCCAACTGGGAATCGAACCAGCGACCTTTTTCGTTCGCAGGCCAGTGCTCAATCCACTGAGCCACAGCAGCCAGGCCTTTTTTTTATATTTAAGTTACTATGATCAAATGACATACAGTCACAGTTGAATTTTACAGTACATAGTAATTATTTAGAGTAAATACTTAAGCAAGGACTCCTCTTACAGGGATAAAATAACTTTCAAAAAATGTTTTCTTTTGTTTCCTCAGGGCAAAGCTGTTGGGGTGACTATTGGCTGCATTCTAGGAATGTTTCCCTTGATTTTCTTTGGAGTAGGTGAAGAAGATGACAAACTGGAAAAGAAAAATTAACCTTCTTAGAGTCCCTATAAAAAGATGTAAACTATTGTACCTCAATTACTAAATACGCTGTCGCGACATTTAGGAACTAAGACAGTAACAGTGTATAGATACGGGATCAAATTATTTCAGCATGTATTGTGGAAAACACTAACTTATTGTGGTTTGGTTTTCTTGGGACATCTTTTTTAAAAAACAACTGTTCAGTATCATTTTGTGTAAATTGTTGAAATGCTTTTTCATCAGTGGCAATCAGCATTTTACTTTTCCTTCTCTTTCTTTGTGTATCCAAATATCATCTGAGTATCAGTCACTGGTGTACCGTGCTGACTTGGGGTTCGCTTATTTGTTACTTAGCGTGTACGTGCATGAAGGCATTTTCTGTTGTGTGCTGTGTGCCTACAGTTCAACCTTAAGGTTTCTCCAAATGACTTAAGATGTTTAGTATCAGTTGAAGATTTTTTACTCTCTTTCTGGCAACATCAGTTTTGTACTGTTTCACAGTAAACATTCACAATTATATAAATTGTCATCATTTTTTACTCCCCCATCTATTCCAAATGGATGTAGACTTTAAATATTTTAAGTTTTTATTACTTACTTTAATTTTCTAACCTTACTGTCTCAAGTGCCAGAGGTCATTCAGAATGAACAATTAATGATGTGGTCTCCCTACTTACATAAAACCATGTGTTCAGTATATTATTTTGAATTGATGTTTTTACTTTTAATTTCTCAATTTTACACAATTACATGGTGGTTTTTGACTCCTGAGAGGAAGAAAAATATTATTTTAGGATATTTTTCATTGTGATTGTGAAATTAGAGGGAACTGAGGGGTTTGACATGACACGTGGAAACTAAGAGGCTAAAAAAGTTTTTTTTAGAGAAATAGAAAATGGGAACTGTCAAGACGGGTTACGGTATAAAACATGAAGTTGGAAGAATGTGTGTAAGGTCAATGAGATGTAATTTGTATTGTTCGGGGAGGACTCCTCCCCCTTCCCCCCCGCCCCTCAAAGTGTCTTGTCATCTAAATTGAATGAATCTGAGTACTTCCTACGCATAATCCTGATGTTG
>VMDR010029542.1:0-12704 GCA_007922815.1 Macrotus californicus
ATGTTGAGTCCCCAACTACATGCAAGGTAAGACGCGTGGTAACTAGATAAGACAAAATGAAGCAAATATGAATGAATGACTATATGCTTAGTTGCTTTCTTGGCACATTTGACATATCTCTCTCTATAGAACTACTATTAAAATTGATATACAGGCATTCCTATCACTAGATGAGCAAAATCTCCCATGTTTCCCTCTCAGTAAATGTTGCAGAGGTGGCATCTATCTAATACATTTTAATTTCATGACCCTTTTTTAGCCAGATGAGAAAGAATTGGTGACCAGGAAGAAATAATATTCTGTCTACTGTGCGCCTGGACATTTTGTGTTAGTTGAGCTGGTGTGTGTGTGTGTGTGTGTGTGTGTGTGTGTGTGTTTGGTTACCGCTCTGCACACCTTCTCTCCTCAAATTTTCACTGTTGTCAGGATCAATTACTAAACAGTAAAGGCAGTTACTCAGTAACCCCTGCTTTGTTCAGAAACTGTCAGGAAAGTTTGCCTGTTGTAGCTAAATTGACATCCGCTTGACAGAAACCTTTTCACCTACTCCTCGTAACTAAAATTCAGTTGGATGCCCAATATGTCTTTTTTCCCCATCACCATCTATACTCCCTATTCCTTCTTCCACCTCCACCTACTCCCCTTGCCACTGCAATCCCCATGCTGTTATCTGTTTTCTTAAGTTCTTACTCTTTTTTTCTTCTTTGCTCAATCCCTCCACCACCTCGGCCCCCACCCCCCTGACCCGTGGTGAGAGCTGTAGGTCTGTTCTCTACCTAGGAGTCTGTCTCTACTTTGCTTGTTAGTTCATTTTGTTCATTGGATTCCACATATGAGTGAAAACATGTGGCATTTGTCTTTCTCTGACTGGATTTTTCACTTAGCATAATGTCCTCCAGATCCATCCATGCTATCATAAAGTATAAAATTTTCCTTTTTTTAGCCAAAATAGTATTCCATTGTGTAAACGTACCATAGCTGTTTTAGCCACTCATGTACTAATGGACACTTGGGCTTCTTCTAAATCTTGGCAGCTATAAACATCACTGCAATGAAAATAGGGCTACATATATTCTTTTGAATCAGTATTTTGGGTTTTGTTGGATAAATTCCCAGAAGTGGAATCTCTGGGTCATAGGGCAATTCCATTTTTAATTTTTTGTGGTAACTTCATATACCTTTCCAGTGTCTGCACCAATCTGTATTCCTACCATTAGTGCAAACGGGCTCCCCTTTTCCACATCCTTGCCAACAATTTTTTGTTGGTTTATTGATGATAGCCATTCTGACAGGGATGAGGTGATATCTCATTGTGGTTTTACTTTGAATTTCTCTGATGATTAGTGACATTGGGCATCTTATCATACGTCTATTGGCCCTCTGTATTTCCTCTTTGGAAAAGTGTTTATTCAGGTTCTTTGCCCATTTTTTAAAAAAATGGATTGTTTTTTGGATGTTGAGGTTTATAAGTTCTTCATAAATTATGGATATTAACTCTTTACAGATGTATCATTGATGAATATGTTCTCCCATTCTGTGGTTGAACATATTGTTGATGGTTTCCTTTGCTGTGCAAAACCTTTTTAGTTTGATATAGTCCCATTTGTTTATTTTTTGTTCTGTTTCTCTTGCCCGAGTAGATACATCAAAAAAAAATTGCTATGAGAAATGTTCGGGATTTTGCTGCCTATGATTTTTTTCTAGGACTTTTATGGTTTTGAGTCTGACATTTAAGTCTTTAATCCATTTTGACTTTATTCTTGTGTGTGGTGTAAGAAGGTGGTTAAGTTTCATTTTTTTTGCATGTATCCATCCAATTTTCACAACACCATTATTGAAAGACTGTCATTAGCCCATTGCATGTGCTTGCTTCCTCTGTCAAATGTTAATTGACAATAAAGGCATCAGTTTATTTGTGGGCTCTCTATTTTGTTCCATTGATCTATATGTGCATTTATATGCTAGTACCATGTTGTTTTGATTACTATGGCCTTATAGTATAGTTTGATATTAGGTAGTGTGATTCCTCCAACTTTATTCTTCTCAAAATCAATGTTGCTATTCAGGGACTTTTCTGGTTTCATATAAATTTTTGAAATATTTGATTTAGCTCAGTGAAATATGCCATTGTTATCTTGATAGGGATTGGTTCACTCTGTAGATCTCCTTGAGTAGTATGAACATTTTAATGATGTTAAATCTTCCTATCCATTAACATGGTATATGATTCCACTTATTTGTATCATGTTCAATTTCTTCAGAGTCTTAGAATTTTCTGAGTATAGGTCTTTTACCTTCTTTTTTAAGAATATTTTCATTTATTTATTTTTAGACAGAGGGGAAGGGAGGGAGAGAGAGAAAGAAACATCAATATGTGGTTGTGGTTGCCTCTCACAAGCCCCCTACTGGGTACCTGGCCTGAAACACAGGCATGAGTCATGACTTGGAATTGAACCAGCGACCCTTTGGTTCCCAGGCTGGCACTCAATCTACTGAGCCACACCAGCCAGGGCAGTCTTTTATATTCTTGGTTAAATTTATTCATAAATATTTTATTATTTTTGAAGCAATTGTAAATGGGGTTGTTTTCTTAGTTCCTCTTTCTGAGAGTTCGTTATTGGCATATAAAAATGCAACTAATTTCTGAATATTTATTTTGTATCCTGCTACTTTACTGAATTCATTTATCAGTTCTAGTGGTTTTTTGGTGGAATTTCTAGGGTTCTCTATATACAGTACCTTGTTCTCTGCAAATAATGAGAGTTTTACCTCTATCTTTCCAATTTAGATGCCTTTTATGTCTTCTTCTTGTCTCATTGCTGTGACTAGGACTTTTAGTACAATGTTGAGTAAGAGTGGTGAAAGCAGACATCTCTGTCTTGTTCTCGATCTTAAGGGGAACACTTGTAATTTTCGATCATGCATATGATGCTGGCAGTGAGTTTGTCATATATGACCTTTATTACTTTGAGATATGTACCCTCTATTTCCACATTGCTGAGAGTTTTTATCATAAATGTGTGCTGGGTTTTTATCAGATGTTTTTTCTGCATCTATTGATATGATCACGTGATTTTTATCCTTCATTTTGTTTATGTGATGCATTACATTTATTGATTGGCAGGTATTGTGCCAATCTTTCATCCCAAGAATAAATCCTTCTTGATCATGGTATATGATCTTTTTAATGCATTGCTGGATCTGGGTTTGCTAATATTTTCTTGAGGATTTTGGCATTTATGTTCATCAGGGATATTGGCTTATAATTTTCCTTTTTTGTGATGTTTTTATCTGGTTTTTGAATTAGGATAATGCTGGCTTTTTCTTGTTTGGGGAACTCTTTATTTCTTCTTCAATATCAAATTACAGGCTTGCTGGGTAAAGTAGCCTTGGTTGTAGGTCTTTCCTTCTCATGACTTTGAATATTTTATGCCAGTCTCTTCTGGCCTGAAATGTTTCTGTTGAGGAATCAGCTGACAGTCTTATGGGAGCTACGTTGTAGGTACTAACTCCCTTTCTCTTGTGACTTTTAAGATTTTCTTTGTTTTTAACCTTTGCTTTTTTAATTATGATGTGTCTTCCTGTGGCATCTTTGGGGCTATCTTGTTTGGGAGCCTGCACTTTCTGGACTTGTGTGTCCTTTTTATTAACCAGGTTAGGGAAACTTTTGGTCATTATTTCTTCAAACACATTCTTGATTCTTTGCTCTCTGTCTTCTTCTTCTGTACTTGTATGATGTGGATGTTGTTATGCTTCATTTTGTCCCGAAGATTCCTTAAACTATCCTTTTTTTAGAATTCTTTTTTCTTTTTATTGCTCTAACAGGTGTTTTCTTTTCCTACCTTGTTTTCTAAATTACTAATTCAGTCCTCTGCTTTATCTAACCTACTGTTTTTCCTGCCAGTGTGTTATTTATTTCAGATATTGCATTCTTTGTTTTTGCCTGGTCCCTCTTTATGGTTTCTATGTCCATTTTTCATGCTGTTGAGCATCCTTGTAATCATTACTTTGAGCTATATATCTGTTAAATTCTTTGTCTTTATTTCATTTAGCTCTTCTCTTGAGATTTCTCTTATTCTTTAATTTGGGGCCTATTTCTTTATCTTCCCATTTTGGTTGCCAGTTTGTTTGTTTCTATGTATTGGAGAGATCTGCTATGACTCCCAGTCTTGGTAGGGTTGCCTTATGCAATGGTGCTGGCTCCCTGATCACCTGAACTGGGTGCTCCAGCAATATCTCTTGTGCATGTTATGTGGAACCTCCTGTTGTAATTGAGACTTGATTGCTATTTGCCTGTTCATGCATGAGATCAGGCTGACTGTGAGGCTCAACCCCCAATACAGACTGCATGCTGCCGTGCAGGTGCTGATCACACAAAGCAGAATTCACCTTAGCAGCATTTGGTGCCTGCTGAGATTTCCCTGTGGACATGTTGCTTGTGAAGCTTATTAGATCTTTTTTTTTTTTTTTCTGAAGTGGGTCACTGGGTATTGGGTCTGGGTCTCTTCAGAGGGACTCTGGTGAAATCCTATGTCAGATGCTGCCTGTGACTGGCCCTGCATAACCTGTTTGGAGCTGTCACTGATCCACAGCTTGTAGTTCCCTCTGCTGGGCCTGGGTGCATCTGGAAAGGACCAAGCTATGCAGCAAGGCCAGCTTTTACCAGCTCCAGGCCCAGGGCACTTCAGCAAAAGTCTCAAAACACCCAGAGCTCTGTCACCGCCTCTAGGCTGCATACTTGGGCTTACTTACTGACATAGCTTCCAGCTGTACTCCTCAGCAGGGCATAAGCTCCTCAGAGTTGGGGGTGGGGGGAGGGAATCCAGTGGGCAGGGCTATTACTTCCCTTCAGGCTAATGCTGCATGGAAGGGAGAGTTCTGCCCAAGAAAGATGGCTTCTGAAGTATGGGGAATGACTCAGCACTAGGTGGCTACCCTTCAGCACTCTCTCCAGAGACATCAAATAGTTCTAGTTTGCTCTCCTCTGTTTGCTTTATCCTCCCTCCTCCAGAGCCTGGGGAAAGTGGCTGTGAAAAAAATTTTGTGTGTTGGCCCTTTAAGAGGATTCCCTCTCTCCAGCCATCTTTCCCTGGCAGACAGAAACCCTGCTGCTTTTCACAGCCAGACAGTATTTGGGTGCCTTTCCCAGGTCCTCTTTGGATTGGGGAGCCCAGCCTGGGGTTTAGGCCCCACACGTCTCAGGGGAGCCCCTGCTCACCTCCAGCTGAGACATTTGTGTGGAACTTTAGCTGCCACTCTTCAGAACCCGGCCAGCCCTCTCACACCTCCACACTTCCTACCAGTCTCTGTGGCTTCTTTGGTGAGTCCTTGGTTATTAGGCTTCCGTCCAGCTAATCTACTGGCTGTTCAGGGCGACTTTTCTGTAAGCTCATAATTCCATAGCTGTAATTCCATTTTGGTGCTGGGCGGAGGCGATGGCAGCTGCCAGTGACCCTGCCGCCATCTTGGACCACAGTGGGTCTGGGCAGCTCCTCCACGGGCCCTCCTCTTAAAGCTGCGGCTCCGCCCAGGACAGCGGTGAGTGTGCAGCGTGCAGCAAAGCAGAAGGGCGCCTTGTGCAGTGCACTTCCTCAGTTACTTTGAATGGTTTCAAGTGCTTGGGAAGATTTAATTTAAATGCTTTAGCATTAAAAATAACAATGCTTAGTGAAAGTACTGCTTGATGAGACTTGGTATGCATATGATTCTGTTTTCCATGAAGAGACAGCCTTCAGTCATACTTTAAGAGTGGTCTACTGAATGTTAAGGAATGGAAGAGGGATTGGGGTATAAAAGGTTTGACTTGTGCCTCTCAAACCATAAATATACTTCGAGGTATTAGGGAGGGAATTGTGAAACTGAGGAAAACAGGCAGCTTCTTTAAGAAATGGTAATTCTAGGTCTCACACTAGCAGGCGTGTGGGGTTGGAAGAGATTTTCCCTTATGCCCTTAGGAGTTCTTGTGTCAAAGTGTTTGACAATAATTTTGTGGTGCACATACTGTCTATTTGTGGTGTGGGTCCACAATCAACTCTTCCTGATAAGGTGAGACTTTTTATCATTGGTAAAATTGTGTACAGGTCATAGACTGTTTGAACAGAACTTTAGATCTACTCGGAGTTCTTCAGATAACTCAGACCAACCCCAAAGGCCAGAAATGAACTGTTGACAAATTGGTGGTTAGACTAAAATTTGAAATAGTTTAAAAAAAAGATGAAAAGTTTACCACATATAGGTACATTGTGATTTTTTCCTGCTTCAATAAATTGGTATTTGTAAAATGTTTCTGATAGTGCCTGGCCCATAGGGTGATGTGTTAATCTTCACTTTATGTTAAGCCACATGATGTGTTTGCAATTATGTTATTATTCCCTGGTCAAGGGAATTGGCCAAGAATCAGAGCTCTCATCATAGCTGAGACTCTCTTGAAATAATAGATCATTTCCGATTTTTATGCAAATTGTTACCATTTCTAAACACACACATCTCTTCTATATTCAAAACATAATTCATTATGAATAATAGTAAACATTTCTGTTGAATATAAGGATCAGGGTCTTTCAGTTCTTCATGGAATCAGTCTTTTAATAAAAGGTTACTCCATAAGCACGTTGTACTGACAGGATTCTATAGCAGATACTTGCTAGGTTTTCCTGCCTGGCAATTACGCTCTCCTCTGATAATAGCACCCTGATTTCCTATTAGAACACTACCTTTCCTCTCTAGTGTGCAATCTTTGGGATGGCAGAGAATGCTACTACCCCTTTCCTAATCAGTGACAAGCAGGGGAGCAAGATCATTCAAACTCTCTCTCTCTCTGGGACTTTGAACTTTAAGTGGAAGGGTTAAAAGGAAAAAAGTGTTGAAGCTAATTAATCACAATGAGATTATCTGAGATGGCCATTTTGTAAACTGCCCATACAGTACATGATGTGTTTGCAATTATGAGAGTAAACCCTGCTATCTGGGTCCAAAGGGTCCAAAGGGTCCAAACTCAGGACCCTACCTTCCTGGCCTGGTTTTTCAGGTATTTCTTCAGTTCCATGAGCTACTCCATATGCTTACAAGCATTTCCATTTGGTTTACATTAGTTATCATTACTTTATTGCTTGAAACAAACAAATGCAAATCCCAATTA
Source organism: Macrotus californicus (assembly GCA_007922815.1). Classification (NCBI taxonomy): domain Eukaryota; kingdom Metazoa; phylum Chordata; class Mammalia; order Chiroptera; family Phyllostomidae; genus Macrotus; species Macrotus californicus. Next base: position 7,139 of record VMDR010029542.1, read on the forward strand.
AGCAAAAGAATAATAATTTTAATAAAAAACCTGATTATCTCTCCACTCTTTTTCTTTCTGTAGCATATGAAGTGTATAATTTACGTCTTTCAAAATATGCCCATAATAACTTGGATTAAAAATAAACTATATATAAATTTTCAAAACAGCAAAAAACTATTTTCACTTTATGTTAAGGTACAGACTGAACTCAGAGCTCAGGTGTTTGTTGGGGGGTATCATCTAACTGAACAGTTAGCACCCTGTTTAGGCAGGCTCAGAGGCCAGTTTGTTCTCCATATCATCACCATGGTGTTTAGTGCGAGGTGTCAGTACGGGGTCCTGCAGACTTCTTCTGAATACTATGACTTAGGTTTGCTGGTTTTATTTATTTGGGGGGAGGTGTTTGTTTTTATTATCACTTTGCTTTTACTTCTCCCTAAAATTTTTATGCTAAGATCCTTTAAGAATAAATATAGGGTCTGCACAAATAACACCTTGTTTTTATTACAACATCATATGCATGTAATTCTGTAACATAAGAATATCACACTCAAGCACACCATATGACATTTTAGGTGAAATGTTCAAAATAAAACTATAAATTATTATCCTACCAACAACACTCAAGCAGGCATTACTTCTGCTGGACCCTGTGTATTACCCTATACTTTCTGTACTGTATACCGAGATATATTCTGCCTCAAAGTACTGTAAAATTTTATGTATTCATTGCTCCACTTCCAAAGATTCCCTTGACACCTTACATTCCACTGAACCTTTCTCCTGTGCATTCCTGCTCCACGTTCCCACAATTCTCCCATTAGATTGTAAGCCAAATGCCTCCTGCCTTTGGGAGAGATACCATTTACGCTTTGGCAAGAAGACACTGGTTGATCTCTGGAATGCTATCAGATTTGCGTTTGTGAACCGTTCACAAAGACCTGTGGATATACCCCTGGTATTTCCAGGGGCGAGCCTCTGTTTCACTTTCTCCAGACACTGGAGAAGCTGCCACCAAGATGTGCCAGTTTTAGCCGCCAGTCCTTCACCCGAATATTCCTCAGAACACACTCGGGCTTCATCTTTAAGGATATTACCTTTAAGTTTCTCAAAAATCTCTCTCTCTTTGTTTATTCCCGCTTTCATTTTTGTGTCAGACATTCGTTTCCTTTGGTGTGCAAGCTGTCAGCAGCCAGTTTTCCTGCTCAGTAAACTTCTTCATCTTGGGCAGTTCTGACATTCACTGTCTTTGAAATTCTCTTTTCAATTCAGGGATTAACTTTTTTTAGTTTGATCTTTTATCTGCTCTCTTCTCTGCTCATAATCACTAGTTCTTAATCGTCGTCTTTATTCAAATTAGAAGCTCTATTTATGGTTTCAGCTGAGAAGGAACAATCAGATCTGACACTGAGCCCAAGAGTAACTTGGCCCATGTGCCGCCTGCCCATAGGGAATACCACAAAGAGAGCCAGGTGCTGCTTTTTTGGCATTTTCCCAGAGCATGCTTTCTGGCTTCTGTGAAGGCTAACAGTCTTTCATAATTTGGCTGTCAGCTCCAGTGCTTTCTATGATTATTATCACGTTTTAGCCCATAGTAGCCAGCCAGTGAAAGTCAATGAAAGCCTTTTTTTAAAAAAAAACCCTCTCATTTTGTCCTGATATACTACTATGCACTCCTGCTCTGAAGACAGGCTTCTTTCCTCTCATATACAAAGCAGCACAATTAACCCAGTGTATTCTCCTTGATATGTTCCTGTCCTTCCAATCCTATACCTGACCCAGCACCAAATCCTGCCAATTTTGCCTTTTAACTATTCCTTAGATTAGTTGACTTCTCTCCATTTCCATAGGTTAAATGTCTATCATCTCTTCTACAGACTGCTGACACCGCTTTTTAAGTGGTCTACCAGGAACTCACTTTTGATCCTTTCATTTCATTCATAGTGCAGAAGACGAGTGGTTCTCAAAGTGGGACCCCAAACTGACAGCATCATTGTCGGCATCAACAGGGCTCTTGTTAGGAATGCAAATTCTCCCACCCAAACCCAGACACATGGAACCAGAAACTCTGAGATGAGGCAATCCAGTTTAAAGAGTGCTTCAAGCGATTCCGACATGCACTAAAATTGGAGAGTCCCAGAAGTAGAGCGATCTTTTCAAACCAGAGCTCATACGTTATGCTTCTCTGTTCAGGGACCTTCAGTGAATCCTAGTTGCTTTCAAGATAAAGTCAAAAAGTCTTAATGTGGTTTAAACACCCTGCATGTTGGGGACTGTGCCCCTGTCCCCAGCCTGTGTGCATGCCGAGCTCCCTTTTGCATTCTCTGCATCACCATGCTAGGACCTCCTGCACCGGGTCACTGCACCAGCTCTTCCCTCTCTGTTCCCTGGGAAATCAATGTTGACTTGTTACTTTGTACTTTTCAGCTCTCAGCTCCACTGACAGTTGCTTATCCAGGGATTTTTGACAACCTCTGAACACTCCTGCCCCACTAAAGCAAAGGCCCCACGTACACGTCTCATAGTACCACGTGTCACTTTGCATAGCAGTTACCACAGTAGCAAGTTTACCTGTATTTGTGTGATTATTTAATTAATATTGCCACATCTGTTTAACTATAACTGGGCTTATATGGTATATATTGGGTACTCTTCCTCAGGATTTAATCCCTAGTGCCTAGTCAGTCTTGGCATACCCTTACAATAAACAAAGGATTTTTAGTGATCCAGTAGCTAACAATTATTGAGCATTCATTCAGTAGGCCCCAGGCTAAGACTTTTTATATAGATTTTATCATTTAATCTTCAGGAAAAATGCCTTTTGTTCATTTAACAAATCTGTTTCACATTCTATGTGCCAAACATGGTTCTAAGCACTTAACAAACAAACATTAATTAATTATATCACCTGAGGATCTACTTAGAGAGAGAGAGAGAGAGAGAGAGAGAGAGAGAGAGATGTCAATGTGAGAGAGAAATGGATTGGTTGCCTCCCTTATGTACCCGACCAGGAATTAAACACCTAGACTTTTGGTGTATGGGATGATGCTCCAACCAACTGAGCCACCTGGCCAGGGCAAATATCAGTTCCTTTAGACCCCATATTGACCAGGTTAATATATACAACAGCTACATTCATTTTTACAAATGAAGAAACTGATGTGCATACCACAAAGTGGTCAATGAAGATGTGGACACTGGTAGCTAGACTCCAAAACATGTTGCTCTAAAAATACATGTTGAGAATTGAGATTCCAGCTTACAATTCAAAGAAATCTATAAATTATAGGAATAAACATTTCTTTAAAAATATCTATTCCTGTGGAGTCACTTACTGTTCATTAGAACCAGATTCACCAATACATCTTCCTTGTACTTTTTCTGGAAGCCAGTGGCCCAGAACATGGGGTCCAGAACAGTAGCAGTTTCAGATAACTCACCTCCTGTCCTCAAGAGAGTACGAGGGGGTGAATGAGAACAGGGGGAAGTCTAGCTCTGTTATATTATTGGGGTGTTTATAATGCAAATAAAGAAATACTAAAGATTACTGACACATTCACAATTGCTCATTCAAAGCCGCTCTGAGAGCTGTGCTCCTGTTAGTCACTCTCTCTCTCAGATGAATTCCTCATAGGCTGCTTTGTTGAGTCAGCTTTAAAAATGAACTTCCCTCAAAGAGCCAGGTTGCCAGAAAACAGCAAAGGTAGAGAAAAGGACTAATTTAATTAAAATTTCAGTTACACCTTAGTGTGTGTTCACATAGTCATCAATTAATATTTCTAAAGTATTTACAAGTTTTCAACGATTACTTAAAACAGGGAAAAGAATGCCTTCTCTATAAATTTGATATGCCAACCTCCTGGCTCTCACCAGACTACTACATAAAGTCATATGCTTTTAATGAGCACATTATGATGGTTTGCTCTCCATTCATCTTACCGCCGAAAACTTCTCTCCTTTAAGGTGTTTCTCAGTTGTGTCTGTAAAAGGCGGCAGGTGTTTCATCTGTACCCCAGACCTGTCTGTCAGTGCAGTCCCCATCCACTCTGTCTGTGCTTCATCCTCTTTGTATACTACAAGTCTGAGAACCACTTGATGCAGCCTCATCTCTGCTACTACCAGTCGAATGTGTGGGCCTCAAATCCCAAACCCAGCTATCCCTGACCTCTACCCTTCAGGGTGCCAGAGTTTTTGGGTTCACATTGCAGATGGAAAACTGGCTGTTTGAATCAAACTTTATCTCTCCAGCAGCTTTGACTGTGCTGAGACACTACATCTCTTCCCAAACATTACCCTTAATTTCTGGTTCTCTGCTAACAGTTGAGGCTTTAGTCCAGTTTGCAGGGCAAGAGAATGAATCCATGAGAATCGACTTTTCTTGGCTCCTTCCTTCCCCCTTTTCAACAAAAAAAATTCTTGCTCTTACAGTTATGAAAACAGAAATAAAACATCATACACACTAAAGAACATTAACAGATACCAAGAAAAAGGTTGCCAGAATAAAAGAAAGAATATCTATCTATAGAGGTAAATACTGCACTAGATAGGGCATTGCCATGACAACAGTTTCTGATCAGACCAAATTTTACAGGGTGATCATCTTTTGAACTCATGTGAAACTAATTAGCCCTAGCTTTGCGAGGATTAAATAAAAACACAACACTGTCGTTAATGAGGAGCTTCTGAAACCTCAAGTTAAACCTACAATAAGAAAGTAGGACAGTAAGAACTAAAATAAGAAGGATGAGCCACAAAGAAGTCAACAGCCTGAGAGATAATATGATAAAAGTGTGGCCAAAAGATTGTAGGAAAGAAGCCGGTTTAATCAACTTGCAACTGAGCAATCTGGAAATGAGCGGATTGATGAACATACTTAACAGAGGATGAGAATAGAAAAAAGGCAGGAAGGAGGAATGTAGAAGTGAAAATTCCACAAGTGAGAAACACGCAATCTTAGAGATACAAATGTTCAAGTCCACAGGGGGAGGGCTTCTATTATATTATGTAATTATTCTGACCCCATTGGCATCTTTCTCCGTAGCTGGCATGACCCTTAACTACCGAGTAGTTGAATGCTCACAATGAAGTGCCGTGTTTGACACAGTAAGTAAGAGACTAGATTAAAGAGAACATGCTCGTTTCCTGCTTTCCCACCACAGCAGGAAAAGACAACTGTTTTCCCGTGAAAGCTGATCCCTCCTCATGATCCCGGAATCTAAATAAGCAAAGTAACCTCATTCCAGTTATCATCTCTGATTTTTCCTAAAGCTTCAACTTCTACATCTCTAATAGTTACTTTTCATTATAATTTAAATATAATCATGGTATGATATCTTCTGTTGAAGAACTTTCACCTTTGCAAACATTGTCCCTATTCTTCCTCTTTACAAATAGCCACATTACCCATATACTTGCATAAGTCTCCAATTGGAAATCATTGAGTATTCCTTCCACTCCCTTAACCCAATGTCTAGTCAATTATATATTTAGTCCATTAAAATGCAATGCTATAGTGTTTATTAAATCTCACTTTCTCCTTCCTATTATAACTTTATTATAATGAACCACTAACTGTTACCACTGA
>VMDR010029543.1:0-12700 GCA_007922815.1 Macrotus californicus
TATGACTAAATAAAAATTAAAAGGGGAGAAAATAATGTATGTAATGGTTATGTGATTTGACAATGTAGATACAATATCATTTTTTAACAGAGTGGAGCATGTGTTTAAAAAATCACTTCCTCAGATATCGTACTAGTGGTGGAAGTATCAGTATTACCATTCTGGGATTATTGTCTGTGGAATATGGAATGTTCTAATTTTATTATCCCCTGTGCCCTTGAGAATCAGCCATGAAGAATTCAGTGTCGAGGACAGGAAATTCAGATGCATCCTATAAGATGTCGAGTAGAAGCTCTAAAGTCTTGAATTTGAGCTAGAAGTATTAGAATAAATCTTGTCCCCTGAAAAGACCTAGAAACAACAATCAATAGCATAGTACTCTATGCACATGTGCCATCCCAGATTGTGGTCTTGAAATAACACTTCCCACTAAAAGAAATTAGAGGTACTTGGAGAAGTGGTTTATACTACTAGGTCCAGACAAGAAATGTACAAGATGGCCCCAGACTTTTGTCATACTGTGATAGGTTGAATAATGTCCCCCAAAGATATCTAGTCTTAATCCTTGGGACCCATGAATATTAATTTATATGACAAAAGGGACTTTGCAGGTAGAATTAAGTTAAAATTTTTGAGATGAGAGATTATCCTAAATTATCCATGAGGACCCTGAATATAATCATAAATGTCCATACAAGAGGGAGATTGGACACAGAACGAAGCAATATGCAGTGGCCCTTCTGACACCTTGATTTCGGTCCAGCAAATCTGATTTCAGACTTCTGACATCCAAAACTGTAGGAAAATAAATATGTGTTGTTTGAAGCTACCAAATTTATGTTAACTTATTATAGCGGCCATAGAAAACTAATACTCACAACAAATAGGACAGGTGAGACCTAAGACTAGAATCATGTCAAAAAATAACCAATTTGTAGAAGCTCTCACTGGCCAAAACTGGGAAATTTTACATTTTAATAAGGGGAAAATTGCAATAGATTAAAACCCATCAAATATAGTTAAATCTATTATTAGTTCATACTGATTTTAAAAATTAATTGGGTATCTTTGGAAGATGATATAAAGCAAAATCTTTATCTGAAAAAATACTGAGTGGAAAGAATCAAGTATTAAGCCTTCCTTTACTACACAGGTGGCAAACACAAGACCTGCAACCCAAATCGGGTCCTCCGCCTTGTTTTATCCAGCCTGGCACCTGTTTCTACCCGGCGGCAGCGCCGAGCTCTCACTTAACAGTTAAGGAGCAGTTACATTTATACAGTCCTAAAATTACACTCGGCCCTTTGAAGGCAACCATGAGGCTGATGCGGCCCCCCAGTGAAAATGACTTTGACACCCCTGTTTTATTATATGAAGTACATCACTGGATAACCAAATAGTAGATGGGGGAAGCATCTCTTTATAAAAGTACTTTAGTTAATAAATGGAAAAGAAATAATAGCATTGAGTATTACTGTTTGGCAACTTTCAACATATTAATGAATGTTGGCATAAATACCAGTGGCTATTACCATCAGGGAAAACAAGACAACCAAATATTACATAGCACCTGGTGACAGAGTGTCACCACCATTTTTTGTTCTATCAAGGGGACTGAACTGAGATTCTGACCAAGCTCTTGATCCAGTTGTCAATTTGTAAGAACAGACAAGACGGACACGCTGAACTGCACCTTAGTGTGCAGCCAGCAACACCCGGACTGCGGAAACTCTCCAAGCCCAACACCTCGTGCCTTTCCGCAGAGGGCGTGGTAAGGAAAAGAAAGCACTGCAGAGGAAATCTGTACATGAAAAAAGTTGAAAGACATATCCAGTTCTTTAAAAAGTGGGTATGACCAAACTCTACAGTGTCTAGACACATGTTAGCGATAACCTTTTCAAAATGCAACAAGGTGGTAATGTTAGTCTACTGGCTACTTTTTGTTGGAAGGAGGTAATTTGATAGGGTCTATGCATGTGGGAGGCACATATATTTCTTGACCTGGGGTGGTGATTATAAAGGTATCTGTCTAACTTGTAAAAATCTATCAACTATATATGTGTTTTATGTGATTTTCTCTAGCTATGCTTTGTTTTACTATAAAATGACTTTTTTTAAAACAAGAAATACAAAGAGCAAGAATTAAGCTATAAAGCAATATTCAGGGTTTGTTGTTTGTTTGTTTCTTACAAAGCTGCATTAGAGAAATATTTGACTCCAGGCCCGGGGAAGGAAACACACAACACGCACCCAGAATATCTTGTCATACCAAATGGCAAGATCATGTGAATCTCTTTCCCACCACCTCATCACTTCTGAGTAATAATTAATGTTTTTAAAGTTAAAAATAAGTAACAAATCGGAAGGAAATAGTTACATCTTACACACTATACATATGATTAATACCCATAGATTAAGAGCTTCCAAAAGTCAATAAGAAAAACACAACCATCACAATAAAAAAGTGAAAATGAGAAAAGAAGGAATTATATAAATAGCCAATAAATATATGGGAAGACATTTAGCCTTGCTAAGTATAAGGAGAATCCAAACTAAATGCAAATTAAAACAAAAAATAAGGTTGAATTTTAACACCCAAATGTAAAAGATGGGTAATACTCAGCATTGGCAGGAGTGTGAGCAAATGGGCACTATTATGCCCAGCGGTGGGAATGAGGATCACTGCTGCTTTTTTTAAAGGGTCATAGGACAGTGTCTTCCATAATTTTGAAGGTGCCTATCCTTTGACCCCTTCAGAAACATGCACAAGATACATGTACAAAGATCACTGAAACAAAGTTTCAAAGGATGAACAATGACAAGCAACCTAAATAGCCCTCAATAGGAGAATGACTAATCATAAAACCATTTTATGAGTAGAATTTATTAGATAACAAGAATGAGGTGGATCTACTTACCTATGTGGATTACCAAAATATGCTTTTGTAGCAAAAAGGCAAATTCAGAACAACATATACAATATAATACTCCCCAAAAAAGACCCTTATATTTTCATATGGACACGTATGTAAATAGAAAAACATGTGGAAGGCTCCCTAGAAAGCAAACCCTCGACTCAGGACAGGAAGCGGAAGATGCATTTGGTAGCTGCCATGCAGAGACACCGGCACCAGCTTGGTCAGACTTGGTAGACTCATTCCCCATTCCCTCTCTGCCCTCTTCCCCACCCTCGCCCTGGAAGAACAAGAAACAACTTTGAGGATAGGAATGAAAAGGTGGAAAATGCAGGAGGTGTAATCAAGGAGCAAACTGTGCTCCTCTTGCCTACTGTGGGTTTCCAAGCCTCGCTCAGGAGCAAGCGGCAAGTTTTTAATTGATTAAGAAACGGACCTTTAGATTGAGACAAGGCTGAACTTTCCAGTGTCTGAAAATGAGACTGTCTCTAATTCCTATGTGACTATAAAACTATGACATCTGCCCAAGCTAGTTTCCTGAGATGGAGAAGGGAGATCAGACAGAGGGGCTCAAGGACAAAGTAAAAATAAATAATGTGATAAAGTTGCTTCCTGCTGGACCCTACCACTGATATGTGCACATGGTAACATCTCCGGATCCAGCATAGAGGAGCTACCGTCTGTGAACCTCTTGAGGAAAGAAAACTAACAGATAATGAGGCCTGGCTCTGTGCCCACACTCAGGGTGTGCCCTTTTTTCTTACAAGCTAACAACGATAAAGTAAGGATTCATATGTCCTAAATCCTACAGACAGTGAAACTGAGACTCAGAAAATTGCCCAGGGGCACAGCTGATAATAACAACAGCTATAACATTTACTGTGTAGTCTCCACGAGGTCTGTACTGGGAGTTCCACATGCATTTCTCGCTTAATCCCAACAAGACCCTGAGAGACAGTGCTGTCATTGTGCCTGAGACAGGAAGTCACACTCAGGTCTTTCCTGCCTCCTCTGCTCCCCCATCCTGGGCAACTTGGCACATGAGGAAGCCAAAGAGAAGCTTAGTGTGAGAACTCTCACCTGCTTGCCTGCCTCCTTCAGTGAGGAAGAGTGTTCACAGGCAGCCTCAGAGCTAAAGAAAATGGGTTCTAGATTTAATGCCCACTCTTCTCTTCATGGCGGGAGCAAGCAATTACCACAAACTTACAGAACAGAGTAGATTTTACTCACTATGCACCTGTAGTCCCCAAATGACGTGATTCGTAGCAATAGTTGCTGGGCTGTTTTAAAAATACTCATCTTCTCTGATTAAAGCTGTCAGATACAAACTCTTGGGTTGTAGCCTGATGTAAAATTAACTACCAAGCACATGTCCACTGCCAAGAATAAAAGCTTAGGACCATCAAATGTGGATGGCTTACTGTGCTATATAGTTAACTTTATAGTTAGGATTATTAGTTTTCTTCTTAAGGTAGAGCACAATCGTAGGCTTAGGACATATTGCTCAGTGCCATGCAGTCACAGAGAAACGTATTTCCAGAAATTATTGGAACTGTACTGGCTGGAAAGGAGGGATAGATAATTATAGCACACAAGTACACAAATTATACAAGTCAAAAGGACAATGGGGCAGATAGGAAGATAATCACCCTGGATTCCTTAGGGCAGGATAGAATGTGGTGTTTGTAAATCTTAGTTATGATGGTTCTGAAATCCACAGAGACACCCTCGGCCCTTTATCTTAACTGCAAGGGAAGGTTATGGTCCGCTGTTTCAGTAAGAAATAGATTTTGTTTCCTATTTTCTATGCTGTTATTTTTTTATTGTTGTTACAGTACAGTTCTCTCATTTTTCACCCCACCATGCCCCCCTACCCCACCCATCCCCACCTCCCACCCTCAAACCTACCCCCTTTGGCTTTGTCCATGGGTCCTGTATACATGTTCCTTGATGGCCCTTCCCCTTTTCCCCATTATCTCTCTCTCCCTCCCCTCTCATTGCTAACAGTTTGCTCTTTATTTCTATGCTGTGTTTTAATTAATGAATCCTACTCCATGGAAACTTAATGTTTAGAAGTTAATTTTATAACCAAATCTGTGTTTCCTCTACCCTTTGGCTGAGCTAGTTTTTAGGAAAAAATGTATTCTATAGCCAACTTCTTTTGTTCCTTTGCTATGTTAAGATATAAAGGGGTGGACAAAAGTAGGTTTATATAGTTGTTTGTGTGGAAAGTAATATAGTAATTAATAAATAATAATACAAGAATAAGCTCTGTGTTTCACATACTCACAACTGTAAACCCACTTTGCCCACCCTACAGACATACACTCTTGCCATTATGGAATTGGTTTGCAGGGTAGGCAATGGAACAAATAAAGGATTACAAAAGAGCCTGAAGGAACCAAGGAACACTTAATTTCCTGGAGTTTGTTCATGTGGTTATAACATTTCTTTCCCCCTCATGAGGATTAGTTGTTAAACCACTAAAATAAAAAATAAAAAAAACCTGTGTTCTGTCTTTGGGCACCAAAAGTAAAGGAGTACCAGAAGGCATGCATATAAATCCTCAGTCAGAATCATGGAAAGAGGAAATACACACACACACACACACACACACAGACACACACACACACACACGGAACATATAATAGCATCATTAAACAAGGAAGGATTCCAGGATTGGTTTAAAAAGATCTTCAAGAGAGAACCCCAGAGCCCAAGGGCCAGCCTTATCTGGGCCAGGTTAAAGGGAATGAGGAGAAGGTCACATCACAGCAATTACAATCTGAAAGACCCTTGTTCTGCCTTCCCTTTTGGATATAGCATGGATTTGCATTCAGGTCAAGCACCATGCCATGGTAAGCGTACCCAACCCAGCAAGGTCACATCACACAAAAATGTTTCTAGTTGATTTTCTCTGTCTTAAAGAATATATGGCCAGGCCACTTCTTCCTGCCAGCAGAGAATGTCCCAGCATCTACTCTTCTCCGGTGCTGTGGGCCAAGAAGACAAGCCAATATCTCCCTTCAACTAAAGGGCTAAAGTGATTCTACATGACTTGGTGTTTTGAACAGTCTCAAAATCCAAGGACAATGAGTGCTAGAATTGGAAAGTGGAGAGGAAAAATGACAGCTGCCTGAGTCATCACACAGACAAGTTCCCTCCAAAGCAGGGGTCCCCAACCTCGCTCCTCTCGGTCTGTGAATGACAGGTGCAGCTGTTACTGCCTGAGCTCTGCCTCCTGTCTCCCACCACCACCACCAACCCTGTCCATGGAAAAACTGTCTTCCACAAAACCAGTCCCTGGTGCCACAAATGTTGGGGACTGTTGCTCTAAAGGAAGCCTATTTTTAAGAATGAGATCTTACCACTTGCAACAGCATGGATGCACCTAGAGGGTATAATGAAATAAGTCAGACAGACAAAGACAAGTATCATATGATTTCACTTATTGTTGAATCTAAAGAACAAAATAAATGAAGAAACAAAACAGAAACAGACTCAGAGATACAGAGAACAAATTAATAGTTACCTGAGAGATGAGAGGTTAGAGGACTTGGGTGATAAAAGTGAAGAGATTAAGAAGTATAAGTTGATAGTCACAAAATAGCCATGGGATGTAGAATACAGCATAGGGAATATAGTCAATAATATTATTATAACTATGTGTAACGCCAGGTGGGTACTTGAAATATCAGGGGGATCATTCTGTAAAGTACATGATTGCCTAACTACTATTCTATACACCTGAAACTAATACAAAATATGAAATGTAGACCGTAATTGCAAAATAAAATAAAGGAAGCTTTTTAAAAAATATCTCTCCCAAAAGCAAGCTGTCAAGGGGAAACGGAAAAAAGATGTGTGCACTTTGCATACATGTGGATATTCGTGTTTGGAAAATCTTCTGCAACCTTCAGCAAAATGGCCACAGAATCCTGGGTAAACACTGGCAGTTCTTAAAGTAACGACTGCTCCTTCCAAACCAGTCTCAGAAGCAATGAAGAATATAGTGCTGCGAGGAATCATTCAGCAGTCCATAAAGACAATTCTGCTTTATGAAAGTGGGTGATACTCACACATCACAAGAAATAAGGAAACATTCTCTATTACTGAAGCATTTATGGTTCATGCATTAGTATTTATACTAGCCTGGATTATTCCCTCTTTAATTTTAAGTAACAGTGTTATCTAAATTTAGATGTCTTTTTTGCTTTGTTTGTTTTATTATGTACACTCGCTCTTGGGTCAGCATTAATACACTGCAGCACAGAAACACACATGCTAGCAATTATATTTTCCTTCCTCTGTGTTTCTTCTTTGTTGTGGATTAGTTCTTATGATCTTTGTCATGAAAGCCAAGCAAATCAGATTGGTGCTCATGGAAATGTAACAAGAATTTTGGAAATGTTTGTAATAAATCCCACATGTTCTGTTTGCTCAGATTCATAAAGCTGGAAGGGAACCTCATTTGGTGACTTTAGAAATGGAATTTTATATGGTCTGATATCATTTACTAATTTTCCAGAAGGACACATTGCCTGAGCAAATAGGTAGTTTTTCTTAGACCCCCAGAGACCTCACCAATAAGACTGAACCCACTTTTGTGTGAGAGAATACCCTGTTCCCAGATAAAGGGAATTCTGATGTCACCTTTGTGAAAGTTTTGGAAGGCAAAAGGCAGACATCACAGAATACCTTAAACGATTATGGTATCAAGGGAGAGAGATGATGCCTAAAAGCATAAAAACACCTATGAAGCATCTAAAAGTAGTCATTATTGTTTCCTAAGTGTATTAGTGATATAATATGCAATATAAAAGATGTAATATTCTGCATATCTGCTTTTTGCATTATGGGTCTACTTGAGATGATCTTGCTAGGAAGTTACTCTTCCATCAGGAAATTAGTTTACTATTTGATGTCCCCAGTATTGTCTGCTGTAGAAAACTAAAAATGTTCAGTCATTTGGGCCACCTGCTGTTACTCAGGTATCCATATTTAAATCATCCAAAATAGGGGGGTGTTCTAATTTTTAAAACCCCTCAGAAACTGGAATCTCATAACCATCTCATTATACTAAAATGCTTCCTACATAAAAATTCGCTCTTTGGATTACTACCAAATTTACTATGGTCAGAGTGGACCTTACCATGGCAGCAGATAGACTTTGTTAATAATAATGAGCTGACAGTGCACGGCAGGAAGCAAGGAGACAGCTGCAGAAAATAAAGAAAAATATTGGGGCTAGCTCGGGAGGCGTGGGACTCCACAGTGGGTGTCAAACTGCATCAGAATCCCCTAGAGAGCTCACTAAACAGATTGCTGGACCTCACCCCCAGACTTTCAAATTCAGTAAATCTGTTTGTAATGGAATGCCTGAAAGTTCACACTTCTAAAAATTTCCAAGTGAGGCTGACCACATTTTGAGAATGGCTGGCCTACAGTGTTTGTTCCTGCAAAAAGCCTTAGCTTCCCAAGATACAGGGATGTATACAATATAAAAACAGAAAAATCTTAGAAAAAAAAAGTTGGCTTTCATTTCTCTGAGAAGCATTTTTTACATACTGTAGGATTAAATCTGCAACCATTCGTTTCCCTAATGATGGAGCTAATTGCTCTGATCCAAAAAGCCCCCAGAAGGTTACAGCCCAGACTGGAGTGTTATCCCCCTAGGTATTTACATTTTAAGAAGGAATAAGGTCCAGAACTTGGAGACATCTCTTGGTGGTACAAGCCAAGACCCACAGGGCGTTCTGGCTCCCAGACAGATTTTATTTATAAACCAAGGGGTTGGAGTAAGGATTCACGCCCATTATGTTTCCAAGGAGACCTTTCCAGGAGGGGAGACAGGGACAGTTGCCTCCTTCCCCATTAGAAGCAAAGAAAATCATTTTCCTTGTCTCTCACCTAAGGAATGTTCAGCCACTCCAATAGGACATTTGGGTTTTTATCACATCGCCAGAGATGAGTTCTGAGACAAGAGGGGCTCTGTGCTTAAGAAATCACTCTCCTATCCAGAATAATTTGGGTATGCTTTGGGGATAAAACTAGTAAAAACTAATACTAAAAACCCAAGAGCCTCCAACCCTAAATTAGCTCTACTGAGACTAAGATACCTAGCATCTCATCATGAGAGTCAAGACTGCACCCAATCAATTCTGTAAAAGGAATGTTACAAAATTGTATCCAAATGATTTCTATCTAGTAGAAGGAAGTATACTCATTTGTTACAGTTTATTGCCCTATAGGCCATCAACCAGGTTCCAATCTAACTTAGTGATCTCATTCTAATATCCTCTTATTAAATTTCCTATAAATGTCCACATTTCTCAAAATGTTCTTAGAATCAGCCTTCCATCTGACAGAGTCCTTCATTAATTGATGAGCTGAGTGAAAGTGCTGACAGGTATTTATATTTGTATGAGTTACACTTTCCACTTTTTGAAAATTGCGTTCATAGAAGGGTCCGACAGCATCACTCCAGCAGGGCTCTTCACACCTGGGCCAGCCCCTGGACTCCACTGGGGTTGAATCTCCACTACCTACTCATAGAAGCGTGATGACTTCTCTTGACAAAAAAGGACTTGGCTTACTGGAACAAACACCATCATCTGTCCCCTAACATCAATGTGCACTCTACTCTGCTCAAAATGGGGGGAAGCTTTAGCCCTTACATCTTCTCCCTGGCAAAATGACCTCCTAGAACTTCTAGGTAGCACAGTCCCAGGCACCAATGCACAGTCACTTAACATTCCATCCAAATGATGCCCTCTGGAGTTGTGCAATGCAGGTGGCTCTGGGCAGACTCCCCTGGGTCTCATCCAGGGAAGACAGGAAAGATCATTAAAACATATTTGTATTTTATCCACACTCTATGAGCCTGTGGTTGTAGCACTACTCACTCATCCAGAGGAAAAATAATCTACTCTGTCTAGGTCCACTTCTGGAATCATGTAACTAGTGAAGAAAGATGTAGCTATAGGCTGCTTCAATGTGTATAATGAGCCTCAGTCATTTCCATTTTTCTAGCTTTTATGCAGAAAGTCACTTCCTTCTCTGTATAGGTAAATGTATTTACTCACTCTTTGACTCAAGCACAGAGAAAGCACAGAAAGCCACACAGGCAGAGAAGGCTCAGCTGACTCTACTTGTTCCTTGTCCAAACAACATGTTCCTTTGCCTCAGAAGCAAATTCTATTTTTTACATCCAGTTGTATATACAGTTTGTAGTTTAATGCCACCTGGTAAGAATGATTTGTTGTTGGGCGTGAAGCCACTGAGGCCTAGGCAATCAACAGCATCAGAAATGTATCATCAGAACCACAGAGGACTCTGTTGAGAATATTATCCATTACATCATATTATGCCAGCTCCATTAAGACTTCAGAAAATACCTGCTTGTCCCCGACCTCAGGGATGCTTCTATACCTCTGGAGCCACAAATGTATTTGTATCCCATATACCTCTTTTTCTGAATGGCTTCTAGAATATCAGACACAAACCTGAGGCCCTTTGTGGATATCTGTGGAACAAGGCGGGCAGTAGAAGACAGATACTCTGAATTCTCTAAGTCCAGGATTTAGTACTCCAACCATTTTTTAACTTACACCCTCATGACTCCACACTTTATTCATCTGTGACCCTCTCCACCCTGTATTTTCCAATCTTTCTTCCCTACTTTTATATTTAAATTAGTGTCATTTCTTGCTCCATTTTAATATCCATGCCTTTACATTGTGTTCTTCTCTTTTCCTTTAAAATTATATTATTTTGCATTCTCTTGTTCTCTCTCTCTCTCTCTCTCTCTCTCACACACACACACACACACACACACACAGTATCTGTACACTTAAGATCTTTCTGGAACAAGGGAGGCAATAAAAGAAAGACACTATGAATTCTCTAAGTCCAGGATCTAGTACTCTAGCCCTTTTTACTTTACACCCTCAGGACTCCACATATTATTCATCTGTGACCTGCTCCACTCTGTATTTTCCAATCTTTCTGCCCTACTTTTATCATGAGCACTTAATCAGCTTATTCGATATTCAAGAAATGCCATTAAACTGTTCTTGATATTACGTCATTCTTTCAATATTGTCAAGAAACTGAAACATATTGGTTAAAGTGGAGTTACTGTTCAGGGGAAGTGGTTTTTTGAATTAGTAGGAAGTAATTTGTATATTCATGTCACTGTGCAGCAAAAGTAAAATTTATTATTGCAGAATATGTTTCTGATTGTGTTTTAAACTTCCACAGACCACCAGCATCATATGAAGTACCAGAAACAACAGCATTAGATCTCATTACAGCCCAGCAGGCGTGCTGCCAAAAATGGTCATTTTCTTGCTTCTGTCTAATATAATTCTATTTATTTGGCTTACACTGTCAATTTAGGCTAGTCATCTCTTATTAATCATTATTTTTAAGGGCCTAGATCTATCACATAAAATTCCCAAGCAACTCTAGTCATATGAAGGAAAGAAAAATCTAATTTGTAGAAAATATCTGAGTCTCAATTTTATTTTAAACTCTAAGATTTATTTCTGTAATAATGTATCAAGAAAATTTGAATAATAGTCTTTTTGTAGGCTTTGATGTTGTAAATTCTAGATGTTAAACTTTTTGCTTTAATTCTTACTTATTTTCAGGAATATAAGGAATTTTGGGAGTATTTCTTCACCTGAATTCCTTACTAATTCATTTCAATTTCTTCTGAGTTGTGACTACTTGTATAAGGCTGTGGTACAGTGTATTATATTTGATGAATGCTGCCTGAATATTCGCTATGAAAGGAAGACATGCCTTCCAGGGCCCACCTCCATCAGCCAGTTTCCCCACGGGCCTTGCGATACCCATCCTGTGCTGCTCCAGATCTCACTTTCCCTTTCATCTCTCTGGGATCTCTGGCACATTTGCTGACAACATAAGTGGCAAGCATCTCTAACATCAAACATGGGGGAAAGTGAAGATGCAGCAATCCCTCTTCCGTTATTTAAACTGCATGAAGGTTCATAGGACAATCATATAGGAAGAAATCATAAGCTCAGATGGATAGTGGTAGAAGGCCCCACATGAGGGCAACAGTGTAAATTGTGAACTATCACCCATCTCTCCAGCCCCACTACCAATCTTGTGATATCCCAAATCTTCCAAGTTCTAGGGATGGATCAAAATTTCATGCTTGTTTTTCTCAGACCATAAGGGCCTGAAACTAGTAAGCAACCTCAAAGGAAAAAAGCCTCAAAAACACTCAAATTCATGGAGATTGAATAGCATGCTATTAAACAATGAATAGGTTAGGAATGAGATCAAGGAAGAAATCAAAAATTTCTGGAAACAAGTGAAAATGAACTCACAACAGTCTAAAACCTATGGGACACAGTGAAGGCAGTCCTGAGAGGGAAGTTCATAGTAATACAGGCCTACCTAAAAAAGATAGAAACATTTTGAATAAACAACCTAACCTTACATCTACAAGAACTGGAGGAACAACAAGAAACAAACCCAGAGCAAGTAGAAGGAAGGAAATAACCAAGATCAGAGCAGAATTAAATGACACAGAGACTAAAAGAACAATTCTAAAGATTAATAAATCCAGGAGCTGGTTCTTTGAAAAGATAAACAAAATCAACAAGCCTTTAAGCAGACTCATCAAGAAAAAAAGAGAGAGGACCCAAATAAACACAATCAGAAATAAAAGAGGAGAACAGACACATGGACCAATGGAACAGAACACAGAGCCCAGAAATAAACCCAAGTCTCTACGGTCAATTAATATT
>VMDR010029544.1:0-12702 GCA_007922815.1 Macrotus californicus
CTGGACAGCACCAGTCCATGTAGACTGATAGATGCAAACATACTATTAAAGAATAAATTAAAATCTCTTTGAGCAGACTGGCAATTATGTTACCTTTCAGAACACATCGTAGAAACTTTTCTCTATTTTACTCAGTAATTCTCTCTTTTAGATAACTGGTCCTATTAAAATATACACAGTACACAAATGAACATATGCAAATACATATACACACAGTATCTTCAGAAGAAAATAAACTAAATGGCATGCTAGAAAGAAAACTGAAGAATTAGGCAATCCTGATTGTTTAAAATTTCTACAACTATCTCCAGTAACAACAAGTCACGCATTTGATCTGATCATCAGTTTTCCCATCTATAAGTCAAATGTTTTAGAAACTCTCAAGAATCCTTTACTGTTCCAATCATCACTAATTCCTTAAAACAGACACAAGAGGTGTAGGAGTGACATTAAATTTAACCAAGAAACTGAACTTGGGTGGAAAAATCAAAGAGAAGCTTTCACTGTGCCCAGAAAAAGGTAACTCTTCAACAGGATGGACACAGACACTCCTAGGAAGATAGCTTTGTTAACTTCTACCTACTTCGTGTACATTTTATCTTCACCAGAAGAACATATATCCTTCTTCTGCTGAGGCTATCTTCCAATCAAGAGGATTCCTTTTCCTCCCAACCACACAAATCATATCCTCGGCCTTACCACATTCTGTCCCTCTGCTTCTTTGGCATGGTGGGCACCTCCTGTTGCCTGAACTCACATGGAGTCTCTTGCTTTCAGGTAGGGAGTTCTCCTGTGAGTGGTATCGTGTTCTCCTCCTGGCTTAGCCTTCTAGACAGGCGCCCCTGTCTTCAAATCAGCATTCAAGGTCCCATGTCTCTAACTTCTAAATTCTCATTTCTAAGACTTGTTAGACTACCATATCCTAGCATTACTGCTCCATGGAAGCTCTGAAACCCCTCACAAGCTAAATATTTAGATCTGGGTTAGGATGGAAGGTTGTAGGATGAAAGGTTTTCCATTATAGAAAGGGGCGGTGAGAGAAGAGCTAAAGTAAGAAGGGTGAGAAAGAAAGGGGGTCATCCCAGTGACCCACGCCGTGTCTTCTTTCTTCATTTGTTTGTTTCATTTCTTCAGTTACCTTTACTGAGCACTTGACTAAGTACCTAGAGGTATGTATGTGTGGACAAATCACATTCTCTGTCCTTGCAAATCTTTATTTTGCAAATTCATCTAAATCTTGTGTTTGGATCAAAATAGGGGACCCTATTTTGATTCTTGATGCATAAAAGAATTCATACTTTGTTCCTAATTATTCTCTACAACTTTCCTCTATCCTGAAACACATCTTAACTTTGATTATTAACTACATTGAATCAGATGCAGTAAAAATAAATAAATAAATAAAATGCAGTAAATAAAAAAATACAGTTTTAAATTATATTGATTGACCAGAATCTTTTTTATTTTAGCATCAGATAATCTCTGACTTCAGAAAGCATTGAATATTAATTAGGTATGATATTATTTTGTCATTTTAAGTATGCTTCTTACCTACAAGTTTATCATTTCTTCAAACACAAAAACACACACATGCACACACAAATTTGGTGATCAACTTTGTTCATTTCTGTTTATATTTTTATTTAATTCAAAAGTAAGTTATACTCTCTTGCTATATCATTAAGGTGTTTCTAGGATCCTCATGTAAGCACAAACACAGAGTTAGCTTAATTTATATTTGATTCCTCCTCATGACGCCTACAAAGTCTTTAATTTCCATTGGAAATAAGTGAATCTTCACAGACTTTTCTGACGAGCTCACCTTAACTGTCTCCATCTGACAAGGACTTGTAAACAGAGTACTCAGAAGGATAAGAAAGGCTTCAAAAAAGCCATGACATTTTTCTTGCATTAATGAAAGAATCAGAGGCTTTCATGTGTTTTAATAAAGAAAAATGGTAAATGCTCTTGAAGACACTTTCATGTGCAGTTTTATAACACAATGTTAATATACTATATGCAAATATACAAATATAAGCATACACTCACTTCACCCCTGATTTTTGAAAGGCATCTTCAAATTAGTGAACACATTCAAGTCCTCTGGTATAGCTTTCCCATGCTATGTATTCTCTAGGTATGAACACTAGTAATGAGAATTTCCAGTGTCCAATCAGGTGAGGAGATACCCTGTATTACAAGACCTGCAGCTTCTTCCTCTAGCCCATATTCTGATCTAAGTTGAAAAGAACACAGGCAACCTTTCAGTAGTATGGGGGTGGGGCAAGAAATCTAGAGAACATATTTGACTTTGTGAAGGGTTTCTTGGGGAACAAAATCCCTGGTACAGGGGATTCTGTAATATCTGAGGTTCATAAGCAGCAAAGGGCAAAACGATTGAAGGAGAAAAGCCTACTGATTTTAGGAACTAAAGTGTTTTCTCAGAGGGAGGCACTCATTCTTCAGGTGCCATTTTGAAATAAAAGATATCCCTTTGAGAAGCAAAAATAATTTCATAAAAAGCAACAACCAAAGAAAGACATGAAGTATTACTTATTTATATATGTTAGGCTTTAATGAGGTTTGAATTGTATGTGAATAAAGCTAATATTTCAAAGTATTAATATGTGAGCTTTCCTCTTTTCCTTTCCAAATTATTACATTGGTAGAAAGTTCCTAAAAAAATCCCTTTAGGTGTATAAAAATTGCCAAATGAATGGTCTCTTTTTCTTTCATCCAGGTGTCTATCTTTTAACCCATTTATACCTTAGTTAAAATCTGTAGCCTGTGTTACAAGCAGAGTGATGTAATCTTGTAATAATATGGTTTAGATTAAGTGCAAAAGGTGTTTAAAGTGTAATGGTGTGCCATTCTCAAAAGCTCATTCATTATCTGTTAGCATTTGCCTGAGTGTATCAGAGCCAAGTAAGACAGGAACAGGAACTTGCAGCAAGAAAGTAAGGGTATATTTTTAGAAAGTAGCCCACACCCATAGGCAGGTAAGCTAATTAATGATCAAATACATAGCTCCCTGAGGCATCCAGGGAATGCATAATAGAGGGGGGAAATTAGTAATCATGATTTCTAAGGGAGTTAGGGTCATGGTCAGGTTCATGGCCTCTACTGATTGGTTGCCACTAGGTTAGGAGGTATTTGAGCAGTGCATCTGGTTCTGATGTCAACCATGGCTTCCCTTTGTCTGGTTTTGCTACTTTTCTGAGTCTAGAGCTGAAACACAACTAAGGCCTAAATGTTATCTCCAGTTTAACCTGAAACTCTGTCTCTGTGGCCAACAGACCTGAGGTTTTATTCCTCAGATTATTTTATTTTGAACAGAACCTCATTGTCCTGAGGGCTTAATGATGAAGGGAGTGGTTCTGCGAGGGAGAAAGAGACAAGATGCTGGATGAGGCCAGTTTGAATGAAAAGGAAAGGAAAGGAAAGTTTATATTAAAGAAATGAAGTTTCTATGTGTTTACAATTTAAGGTGATTGGTTGTTAATCATTCACTGGTAATGAATGCAAGGCCATTCTCAGTAAGACCCGTAGACATAAGTGATTCATAAAGGAGAGAGTCCCTGGGTCCCTTCTCCAGATTACAGGAGAAAACAGGTAAAACTTGTATCTTGTGTTTTTGCTGCCTGACAGAACTTCTATCTTTCCTTCAACTGCCCTAAAGCTCTTTTGGGGAGAAAGAAGGAAGAAGGAATGTTGCAGGCCACCTGGTAGACAAGGCGTTGTTTCCCCATTTGACACCACAGGTGGATAACCCTGTTCTCCCCTGGGCTAGGAAATGCCTCCCATCCTCTGCACCGAGACTCTGAACCAAGAAGTGCTTTATTTGACTCGGAAGAGTCAAAGTCCTATGTTCCATATCAAAATGATTTCAATTACCTTGACTCATACTAAAGGAAATGAAAATCCTATAGGTTATGAGTAAACTATTTCCAAGAATAGTTTCAATCAAATACATTACAGTTAAAAGTCAGAACCAGGAAAAACACAATTCTCCAATTCTTTTTTATTTTTTTAGTTCCCATATATTTTCTTATTCTTATCACTTAAGTTCATCTACACCCCTTCATTTCCTATTTTGGCATCTCATGGCAAAGGCATACTGTTTCGCATAGCGTTTTTATGCCCAGCTTACTTTCAGGTAAGAAATCCCAGAACAACTTGCATGATTTGACTGGGAAATCAATCTCAAGAGTTGCCAGTGGACATGGAGTCCCTTTCACAGGGTCAAGAGAAAAGCATTTCTGGGTACCCAGCCATAGGAGGTTGAGGTGTTGTGGTTAAGATCTATGGGGACAGAAATAGAAGGCTGCCCCTGGATCTCAGTGTCCCATCTCTGTCTGTCTCTCTATGGAAAAAGTCCAGCCTTGTCTTCATAGGCCCAGAACAAAGGCCAGTGTCCAGAAATTCTGTGCCACTAGATCAGTCTATATCAAAGCTTAGTCCAGTACAGACTCTGTCCCTGTCCAGCTAATGTAGTCCTTATTCCCCACTGCACTTCAGCTGGCCCTGCATTGTCACACCCAGACTTGCCTGTGGAGCCTGTCCTTGGAGCCTGTGCAAGTGCTGGTCCATGTGGTTGCCAGCCACAAGGTTGGTAGGCCTGCATGGCTGCTATGGAGCGAGAACACATAAGCACATGGGTAAGTGCATGTCACCAGGCAAGAGAGAGACAGAACTCTTTGTTAAGTTTTAATTAAATTATCTTGGGTTTGGGAAGGACCAGGCTCTCCTTCATACTAGCCAATTAATTTCCCTATCTTTCTGGGCTGGTTTTGGGCCCTCTCCCTAAGCAATCCATTTCCTAAATCTTGCTGGTTCTGTGTTTCTTAGTCAATCCAATCCTTTCCTCAAACTAGACAGACAGGCTCTCATGGTTTCCATCTTGGTTCCTACTGTGCACACCTCATAGTAGACGGACCTTCTCTTGCATCATTTTGGCTTCTACTGTGCATGTTCCCAGCAATTTCCTCTTTAATGTTTATTCCTCTTCCCCCACATAGTCTGAGTGAGTGAACCAGTTATACCCAGAGGAGATTGGAGCTGGTCCTTACTCCTTACCTGGGGAAGAGTGGGGGAGGGGGAGGGCGTTAATCCTTTTGGCTGGGCAATGTTGCAATCCCCTGGGAAGTGTGTGAAACTGTAGCTTCCAGACTTAATCAGGCTATTGTCTGATTCAGCTCCTTAGTTAATTAGGCTCAATGACTGATTCCCTTTGCCCCTTTCCTTCATTAATATCTAGCTACCTATGCCAACACAAGGACCTTGAATTCAATTCTTTGTTATTGCTTCATTTTTACTGCCCTTTTATTTGCTGTCATATATGTTTCCAGCTTCAGATAATGAAGATAACATTTTATTGTAGAAAAAAACAAGTTTAGTTTTCTATGGTTAAAGCTAAAAACACATCAAAATATCAGTCTATGTCTCTTTAAACAATTTTATCTGGTAACTGTGGCATTCAATGTGCCCTGATGGGGAGAAGCGGTATTGAAAACACCTTCATGTATGAAACTTACTGTAAAACTTACTTTTGTTTTTCCTTGAACTTTGTCTTTAAATGAGTAAAAAGGCTGTAATTGGGTCATGTAGTTATTTAGTTACTTAGTCAGGACTCACCACTAGTGAGGGTACTAGGATGACACACGGAGTAATGGAAGAAACAGAAAGACAAAAGCTCATGGAGAGGAAAAATCTCTGTATTGTACAGAGAACAGGGATTTTCTTTTTCAGGCTTTGAATTTCAATGTGGTGTTCCAAGCAACTCATGAGGCAAGTGCCCTGCTAAATATGTGTAAGAGATCACAGAGATGATGCCCTTGATACTTAAGGCAAAAGGCAATGTTGTCCCAAGCAAGGAGCACAGTCAGGGGAGCCAAGGGAGAGAGGAGACACATAGAGAAGCCTAACCTAGAAACCCCTGGGACATCAGCTTCCACCAGATGATGAAAGACACACCCAACTACAAGGTTTAGGAAACAGAATTAATTTCCATATGCACTTATTAGTTGGTGTATAAGATTTTGCATAAGACTGTACAAAGAGAGCAATGTGTAACATTTATTACCTAAATAATTCCCGGGTAATGTCCGTTGAGTATATACTGTCCCTTGATTCCAAGAAAGAAGGGAAGGGAGGGTATCCGACAAAATGTGTGATGATTTCTTTGGAAATACTTCTGCGGGAAAGTTATTCAATGTTAATGGTTTCATCCATTCCTTCCCTGAAGCAGTTCCTTGGGCTGGCAGGATATACAGTCTATGATTCCCCCTCGCTTCACTGTGCCATTCCTGGTGAGAAAACCACTAGGGAAAGGAACGAGCGGAGTTTGAATGTGCCACTTACATAGAGATGGATGAATACCATAATCTTTAAGCATTTTTATTGCTTCATATAGAGAGACTTTGAATTCAAGGGAAACTACGCTAGGCTACAAAGTGACTACTGACATAAATTTTAAAATACTGTACAACAATTAATCAGCATATGCTTGGATATTACTGTTGTGGCATTTAGAACAAAAAAATATCTCTGCTTGTTCTTTGTGTTGAGAGACAACACTACTACATTCAAATATTTAATTGTGTCTGTTTTTCTTAGGCTGAGCTGGACCTTGTATAAATGTATTTTAGCAAGAACATTGCATATTCTGCTTGCACGATGCTAAAGCAATAGGCCTACTGCTGAGGGATATATTTATATCTTAGATGAAATAATCATTGCTTTCTCACAAGTAATAAAATGACTTTGCTTATATGGGGAAATGTAGAAAACAAACTAACAAAGAACGCTTAAAGGAAAGTGAAAGACTGTTTAAACCAAAGACAGGGTGCATTTCAATATCTATAGTGAGCCACTAAGGAAGAATTATCCCTAGGGGAAAAATTGCACACCTGAATATGGAGCACACTTGTAAATAATATGAACAATACTCTGGGCATGAATATAAACAGAGATTGGTATGGTTAGGATTGAGCTGGTCAAAAGCAGCCTGCAAAGTTAGGAAAAGTACTCATTATTCCATTATTGTCAGGCTTTCATATAACTAAAGTAACTTTTATTTGTAAAGTAATATGATTTTAATTTAAGAAGACCTTGAGATACTCAGAGATGACAGACGAATGGTTTTCTCATGCAGCCTAGTCTTCTGGCAAATCCTTAAAGATGGCTACTGTTAAACTGGAAGAGGGGTGTGGCTCACCACAGTCCTGCCATCAGAGTTCTCCATCTGATTGGCTGATGACTTGCAGCTGGATTATGATTACACCAATGGAACCGATGAATGATACAAGCTCGGAATCAACAGGACAAGTCCTGAGTCGATCAAGCCTTCGCCGTAGCATTCCCCCAGCACAAATTTTCTTCTCTGTATATGCACCACAGTGAGGTCCCACCTCACACCATTTAGAATGCTCATCATCAAAAAGACAAGCGGTAACAAATATTGGCCTGGATGGGATGAAACTTGTACCTTTGTGCATTGTTGATGAGATTGTAAATTCATGCAGCCACTATGGAAATCACTATGGAGGATTCTCAAAAACCATAGATAGAACTATCACATTACCCAGCAATTACAATTCTGGGAATATGTCCAGATGAAATGAAAACATTGACTGAAAGAAGATATCTGCATCCTCATGTTGATGGCAATGTTATTTACAATAGACAGGGAGAAGAAACAACCTAAGTGTCCATCAACGTGTGAATGGATGAAGAAGTTGCGAGAATATATATACTACATAAACTCAAACAAATAATATATGAACTCATATTTGGATTTCCTATCTCATAAAAAGAAAATAAAAAACCCAAACTCACAGAAAAATATCATATATGGTTACCAGAGGAAGAGGGTGGGGGGAGGGATGTAATGGAAAGGCACATTCAATTATAAATAAATATTAACTAGGAATGTAATGTATAACATGATAACTACAGCTAATACTGATGTATAATACATAACAAATTGCTAAGAGAGTCAATCCCAAAAGTTTTCACCACTAGGAGAAAATATTTTTCCCTTTTTTTCTTCTTTCTTTTCTTTTTATTGTTCCTATATGAGAAGATGGCTAGTAGCTGAACCTACTGTAATTATTTCACAAGATATGTAAATCAAGCTATCATGTTTTGCATCTTAAATTTATTTAGCAACATAGGCCAATTATTTCTCAATAAAACTGATAAAAAATCAATTATTATTCCATATGTCTCATTTGGAAGGTTAATGAGAATTACATAAACTAATAACGGCTTCTTCTTAAGTATTAAACACACTATTAATAGACCAAAGAAGTGACATTAACATGCAAATACGGAAATAAAAACCAGAATCTGCAAAATGCAATGTTAGCAATAGACCACATTTAAGTTGTTTGTCATTAAATATTGTGAGCTAACAATAGATTTCTTTTTTACCACAGAACATAATTAAAATATATTTTTCAATGGTGTGAAGGTCATATTATATTTTTATAGAGGGGTGGGCAAAAGTAGGCTTATGGGTATTCATATGAAGAGAGACAGGCAGGTTGTGATTTCTACAATGGCTTCGTTAATTCAAAGGAAGTCACACTGGCACAGTGCACTTAGGTGCAATCTCCTATGTGCTCACACTGCCAGCCTCCATTATTTTCACATTCTTGTAGTACACTTGCTGTACTCAAGCATACTTTGGCACGGAACTCTTTACAAACCTACCTATATAATCCATACCTATATAATCAAGAGGCTTTATTTTTGGTAGTACATAAGCAATATGTCAAAATAACCTACATCAGTATGGCCTATCCTAATCAGAATGATCACACAAAAAAATAACAGAAATTTAAACCCAATGTGAAAGTATTTAGAAACCTAATCACATATAAATAAAACACTGTCATTCTTTTTAGCGCTATTTTCCTTGGGTAATAATTACTGAAGTCACTATTATTGATAATGTCAACATATAGTACATGACTAATTTCTTCTGAATATGCACACACACACACATAAGTGAATTAGATGATGGGTAAATAGAAAATATCCTCAATATTTTCAGGATGAATAGGGGTGGATAATACAGAACAGAGTATAAACGACAAATAGAGAAGATTCTGGAAGGATGCAGAGTGAGAAACACCAGGATCTTTCTTCCACTTAGACAACAATTGAACTGGCAGAGTCTGTCTGATGTAGCTATTTTGGAACTGCAATATCTTTTCAAGGCTTACAACTTTAAGGGGCAAGGCATGGTTAATTTAACCAACCTCAGCTCCTGACACAGTAACAGCCACCCACCCTCCACCCCAGTCCTGTGGCAGAGCAAACACTGTTTCTGGAGCATGTTGCACACAGCTTGTGGGGGCAGGGTGGGCAGGAAACCCTGTTCCCCAAATGCCAGAGATCTGTATTCTGATAACTGATGACTCATCTGGTCTCAGGGTGTGTGCAAAGAGACTAGCAGCCATTGTTGTTGCACATCCCTACATGTGTGCAAAACCCCTTCCCTAGGCCAAAATCATTTCTACGTGATTTAAAGAACTGGCACCTCTTTCTCTCTTTTTACTTTTTCCATTTTTGGGAGCCAGCCATCAAAGGCTAGGACATTCAAAAGCCAATTTTTTATACAGTGGAATAACAGCTTGCCCTCCCAGGCCTGGTCTTTGGCATAGTCAACCCTTCAGCTATAGAAAATGAGTTTCTCTATAAACACTGACATGGAATTGTATTTTGAGTTGGTGTTTAGCTGACATTAGGCTTTTATTTTCCCCCATCAACACATCAATTAAATCCAGCAACAACTAATATACCTGATAATACTTTTGTAACCAGGCAGCATGGAGTCCAGTCGTTTGTTGCTGTACATGCACACAACACAAAGGTTTGTATGGAAGGAAATAGGTTTTCATTAACAGAGTTCCCAACTCGGGGGTAGGGGTGGAGCTGGGAGCATTCCCACTCTGAACCCTTACATAGAACCTCCCCTGCTCCCAAAAAGATTACATACCAAAACCACACCCAGCAGTTGTTTCCCATTATTGTTCATTTGTCCTTTTGGAGCTTAAGGTGACCATGCAAGCAGGTCTCCATTCTCTCTGGGGTTGCGCCTGTGGGTTTTCAGAGTCACCATCATCTAGCAGCAGCTCTCCGCTCTCTCTCTCAAGCCTGGGGTGTGCTGCCAGATCACTCTAGATGGTCGTGCAGGGGAGGCTCTATCCTCAAGAAGCCTCTGTGTGCAGCTCTCCAGGCATGAGAGAAGAAGCAGTTCAGGACCCCTGTGCTGTACTGCACAGGCCATAGCGTCTGGGAGGCTGGAGCGCAGAGAGGCACACACCCCGGCTGTGGGGCCCTGCCTCAGGAGAGCTGGCTTCCAACCATGTGGGGCTAAGCCTTCCACTGTCCCAGCATCTGTTGCTCCCACCAGCAAATCCAGAACGAAACAGGAATGACCTTCGCCGGGATCCTGCTGGAGGAACATGTGGGCGGCGAGGAGTCCTGTCCCCCTGCAGCACAGGCCTGTGCTGATGTGGGCAGGTGGACAGCAGCTGCTGTAGCTTCCCACCTGGGGAAGGGGCACAGGGCTTGCCAGGCCCCGAGCTGAAGGCCTGCACCGTGGGCAGGCAGCAGCTGCTGAGGCCTCCTGTGTAGGGGAGGGGCGCGGGGCCTAGCCCCAGACGATGCTCCCCAAGCCTGTCTCCCCTCCTCTCTCCTCTTACCCGAGCCCAGAGCCCACCGAGGCTCCTGGCCAGATAAGTCCCAGAGCACTTGGGTAGCAGCATGGGGTCTGTTCCCAGCAACGACCTGTTGGCTCAGGAGCCTGAGCCCCCAGCCACTATGCAGCCTACTGGGGTGGGGAAAGGGGAGACAGAGCAAAAGCGCGCAGTGACTCTACCCACTCTGTTTCTAAAGACTGCTCCCTAATCCAGGGGAAGTAGATGGGAATGTCTGTCTCTCCTAACCAATCACCTCCTGCCTTTAGGCACCAGCCCTGTGTGCTTCTTTCTGCTGAGTCATGTGCAGGTTGCCCTGGTTGCTGCATCAATGCACGCCTGCGCAGTCTTCAGGGCTTCTCCATCCCTCCCCGTTGCTGGGGAGGTAGTTCCGGTTACACTTTTGACTGCAACATCCCCCCATCTCTCTTTCGTGTAGGAGATATTACATATACCTGTCTGTCTCTTTCCACTTGCATTCATTCCAGTTCAGGATGAGTGAAAAATTTTAGTAATCTCAGTGTTCTAGCGATGCACACGCAAGAAAGGCTTTCTCGGACCACCGTTTTCAAGTTTATGCACCAACCCCCGCCACGGCCAGCTTTTCTTTTTGATATCTTTTTCCTGCTCTACCTTCCTTCATGAATCCCATTACTTAATGTAGCTGTAGTCCTATCACTTGGCTTCAAGTTCCCAGGGTCGTTAACTTAACTAGCTGTGTAAATTACTTTTTATCCTCAGTATGTTTATATTTCTTATTCCAGGGTTTTTGTGAGTATTAGCTGGGTTAATGCATGTAAACTATTTAGAAAAATACCTTGCCACACATGAATGTTTAATAAGTTCAACTTAATGTTTATTTGCTGCCTTTTTTACTCACCAGGATACAAGCTCCATTAGAAGTGAGGCTTCTGTTTTAACTGCTTGATCCCAGTACACAGAGCATTGCCTCTAAAGTAGTAGGTATTCAGAAATAATGTTTACTTAATTCAATCATGTACATGTTCTTTTTAACAAAAAAAAATCATTCATTCTATAATTTCTTTTAGATTTCTTCATAATCACTAGTGATGTCTTTGGTTGAATTGATCTCTAAAGCAACTACAATCAAAAGATCAGCCCTGCCACAGAAACTCAATTTTATGAAATAATTCACTGCCCTGCCCTTTGCCACCTATGCGGAGACAATGGCACAATTAAATCAACACATGGTATATGAGAGTGTGTATGAGGCAATTATGCATTCTTTTAGACAATTAGACACAATGATTACCTGGGCAATGTTTTTAATACTTTCACACTGTTTTCTGACTGATACAACTTGTTTCAGTTTCCGTGTCTTACAAACTGACCTCAGCAATTTAGCAGAATGAATAAGTGGCTCCCATGTGCTCTTCCTTCTGCCACCATCTCACATCCACTGTATAGGTAAGTGAGAGAAGGGGAGATAATTCTGTCACTTTCATTTTTATCAAAAAGCATAGCGACTGCAGAAGTTTCACCCATAAGTATAATTTATCTGTGAAACACAAATAATTTAAAAGACATTTTTAGTTCCCAATATTTGTAAATCATCCTTAGAAATCTTTGTCACAATTAAACTTGATCCTAAGTAATATACTGGCCCCAGGGTAACCAAATGCTTTTCTATTCTCTTCCAGTTAATTTTAAATCTTTTTCTTCTACTTATTATAATCACAAAAATTCAGAGATTCATGTAAACATGAATGTCTACTGAAAGCAAAACAATCAAACAGACAATAAAAATTCAGAATGAAAAGATCATTTCAAAAGTACTTCCCAGAGTTATCAGCTGGAAGACACACCTTAATTCTCTTGGGTGTTCTAAATGTTTGAGCCTGTGTATTGAAAACTTCAAATAAAGTAAGTAAAAACCTAGAATGGCCTTCTCTGGCTAAATAGAAGTATAGTTTTTATTTATTGTGCTTTGCAATGTATTGCACTTTGGGGGATTGGGAGCAAGGGAGAATAA
>VMDR010029545.1:0-12699 GCA_007922815.1 Macrotus californicus
CAGGATTTCTAACTCTTTCTTTTAAACAATTGCATTTTCATTGTCTGAATGCATCGGCATACATTTAACATCATATCCTTGCTTCTTTACTGAAGAGAAAATTTGTATATCGCTAGCCACAAATCTCTGTCATTAGTTATTACATAAATGCTGCCGAGCGCCACTACACAAGCGCACGACCGTTCTGTGTTCACGGTTCACGTCTGCGGTTACGGAATTTTCACACCTTAAGTAAATACACCTGTCAGTGAAGGTTGAACACTGAGATGCAATCTGGCATCCGTAATACCTGATGTTTTGCAGATAGCAACGTAGAAGAAATGTATTTTTAATCACCCTTCGTTTGAGTCACCTTATGTAAAAAATAAACCAAAAATTTAGATGTTCTAAGCCTCTAAAGGAGATTTTCCAGTGTGCTCATCGAAATGGTTACAGACGGTGAGATTGTTAGGATCAGCTTCCGAGTCCACACCCCGCTGTCATTTCCGTACCGTTGTGTTGTCCAGCTGCTCTCCTTTGCATGCAAAGGGCGCCCGGGTGGAAGACGAGTTTTGCTCGACTTCTGTGATGTCCTGAACTTCCGTAGTTCTTTGTTTGCCTTCAACCTGTTCACTAGAAGTTCAGCTTGGCGTTTCCGTTTGATCTCGTCGACTCCTCATCGCATCAGGAGTTTTGTTCTACAGCTTTTGCTGGTCCTGACCGGTTCATGTCTACCTTTTTCAAACTCAGATGAATTATCCACTGAAAGCTCTTTACCAGGGACCTTAACAAATGCTTTCCACCTGACCCTGCGATGATTGCACTTTTCAAAGTTTTTCTGACGCTTGGATTGACCAAATCCGAACACACTGCGATCGTTGCAGACAAACGTCATGGCGTGGCCCAGGCATGTGGGCCCCAAACAGAAGTAACAATTCTCCGTGCACAAGTTTAACCTGCGTGGGGACTCACCACCCAAATGACCAGCTTGACAGGCAGTCACATCATCACATCACTGTTGAATAATAAATTGGTTCTGCTCTTTTATTTCATTACAAAAACACTGCCGCAGAGAAGATTCTTATACTTATATCCTCGGCAATTCTGTAGGGAAGAGACTGCTATTTTATGCACCTGGAGCCAACTTATCAACGTTAAACACCTTTCACAGCAATCAACGCTCAAGGGCACCTTTCCCTAGCTTGTTACCATCGCAGGCCAGGGGTTCTGGCAACTGGCACAGTGTCCCGGATTGCCTGAAACTGAGTTTTTTTCCTTTGTTCTCTTCTGTTTTCTTCCATTCTTAGGTCACAATCTGCCAATGGAATGCTTGGTAACAACAACGTAAGCACATCACTGTTTATTGGGGAATGCTAGTGCTTCCATTGATTACATGCTAGCCTACCCAGCATTCACTGTACTTGCAGCCAGGGAAAAGAGATTTGCCATGTGCCCCATTCTGTCTTCTGGCTGTTCTTTCTTGTAAAATATTTTATTTATTATTTATTCATTTATTCATTTATTATTTATTTGAGAGAGGGGGAGGGAGAAGAGATGGAGAGAAACATCAATGGAGAGGGAGCAACCGGGGACCTGGCCTGCAACCCAGGCTTGTGCCCTGACCACGATGCTCAACCCACCACACCACATCAGTCATGTGCCTTCCTTCTTTAGGCAAGAATTACGTGGAGCCAAGAGGATATTCCCACATGGAGACCACATACTGCCGCCCCCATGGGCCTATCCAGTGTACAAAGAATCCTAGAATCCCTCACGCAGCTGTCTTTTGGCCCATGTGCAGAGTTTGTGGCTCTTTCTTCCTTGCGTTGTCACACAGATGACAAAGGTACTTTTGTGGGTGTGGATGTGTACTCAATCTTAGGGCTTGTGGGCAGCGTGGAGTCAAGAGGGTGCTAGCAGTGGTATAACCAATTGATGCTGTAGATATTTAATGAATTCTCTTATAAAATAAGAAGATAAAGACATACAGAACTATCGAAAAATAACAAGGGTCTTGGGGACAAGAACCTTATAAGAACAAATCCAAGTAACTAACAAACACGTAATAGTGCTCAAATCCATTAGCAATACTGGATGTGAAAAATCAAACCCTAATGAGAGAACTTACAGGTGGGGTGGGGGGAAATTAAGTGGGAGAGGGGGACAAGGTAGAAGGTTATGAGCTACTAGAGCATGGGAGGAATTAGACTGAAGGACTAATACTATTTTACTTCTTCATCTGTGTGTAGGTTACACAGGGGTGTGCATTACAATCATCTCGTATATTGTATGTATAGGTTCTGTGCATTTCCCCCCACAATGAATCTTACGGCAGAGAAGATGTTGTTGAGATTTCAAGATTCTGTTTCAAGAGAAAGGTGTGGACATTACTCTTAAAAAAATTATTTGTTTTTTATTTGTTTAGAGAGGGGAAGGGAGAGAGAGAGGGAAACATCAATGTGTGGTTGCCTCTCATGCGCCCCCTACTGGGGACCTGGCCTGCAACCCAGGTATGTGCCCTAGACTGGGAATCAGACCAGCAACCCTTTGATTTGCAGATGGGCACTCAACCACTGAGCCACACCAGCCAGGGCTGGGCAACCAAGGACAATGCTTCGGAGACAAGGCCCATGAAGCTGAACTTTAGCACGATGTGAGCTTAAAGAGTACTCCCTGGCAACTAAACTATAATTGAAAATAAAAGCTAAATTCTTTTATTTCTATTACTTGAATACTCTGAAAAGCCTATAGGCCAAGCCATAACCATTCACACTTCTCCTTTGCTTTCCCATTGCTTATGGCACAACCCACCGCTCCTCTTTCCTTCCTCTCTTTCAAACTCGCTAACAAGATTGTCTTGCAGCCTGGCCATGTAGTTCAGTTTGTGAGAGCATCTTTTTGATGCTCTAAGGTTGCTGGTTCAATCCCCAGTCAGGACATGTGCAAAAGTTGACCTATGAGTACATAAATAAGTGGAACAACAAACAGTTATTTTTTCCTTTCTCTCAAATCAATAAAAAAATTTTTCTGCAGTCCTTGCTTTGTGGCTCTTCTCCCCCTACCCCACACTCTTCCAGCTTCTTCACTGAAAGAGGAGGGGGGAGAAAAGTGGGGGAAAGTACGAAGGGGAGGAGGAGGAAGAGGAGACTTGAATAAGAAGCATCATCTCACAGGCTGGGACCTTCCCTCAGGAAGGGAGTCAAAGACAATTTTTTTTTCAGCAAACAAGGGAAAATTTGAGGATGTTGCAGTCTTTAAAAACTTTATCTTGTAAATAATTCATCATATTCTTTCACATAAATCAGATTTCCTGCTGTCCCTGACCCCCACTGTCTACATCCTGATTCCTGTCTACAAAGATAAAAACAATAAATTGTATCACAGTTCAGAATTTATTAAATTTTAGATTTCCAAGAGAGTTAAAAACAAAACAATTTCGATGCTAAGAATACAGCAACATCATCATTTTATACTTAAAATGTAGAGGAACAATCTCACACTCAGGAAACTCTTGAAATTAAATAAATCAAGTTTATCTTTAAAACAGAAAGAGGAAAAAACGCCTCCCCAAATGTCACTGGTCTTGTATTTAACTACTATCTTAGGGGACTTCTCCAAAGATTCTGGGATGAAAATGAATCACCCGTAGTCTCTTCAAACACAATGATACTCTTAGCATTCTCAAATCGGAATTCGTTCTCAGGAATATCCAAGAGGAATAAAACAGAACTGCACAATGGTTCCCAGATTTTGTTTGTTTTTCTCTTTTAAAAGAAAATAAATTTCAGGGCAACACCTTTTGATGTACATGGTCAGGTACACAGGATCCTTCCTGGAATCCCACTGGGCCTACGAGTCAGGCAGAGGCTGGGGTGACTGACTAGATTAACAAATTCAGCCCGCCTATGAGGTCACAAAGGAAGTTCTGAAATGAGCATTTAAATCAGATTGGGCTGGCATGAGGTGAGAGGAGGTCAGGAGGTCTGTCTGTGGGTCTGTTAGGGAAGTCTGCTATGAAGGAGTCATCATCCATGAGGTCTGCAGGGAGGTTTGCAGAAGAGGCTGCCACTAGGTCTGTAGGGAAGTCTGCAGAGGAGGCTGCCTGGAAGTCTGCCTGCAGAAAATGGCAACAGAGCTGGTGGAGCTGCAGGGACCTACCTGGCCACCCAGACACGTGAGAGATGCTTGGAGCTGAACTGTGACCGGGAATGCTGAGCTGCAGACTTCTGCTTTTCTGAAAGACTGTACCTCTGAGTGCTGTATTCTGAAACTGGCCTGGTTTGGCAGAGAGAGGTTGGACTGTTTTTGAATGTTTTTGAAGGGAGCAGGACTTAATGGCAGAATGCTACCATTACTCTAAATCTTTATAACCTTTAAATAAACAACCCCTTTCCTTTTTCACCAACCTCTTACCTTGGGAATCAAGCTTCTTGACAGCAGGCAAATCAACCCCACAGCTGTTCCATTTAACCATTGGTGGGGTTTTGTAACACCCTTGTGTGTTTGTTTCTATGTATTAGGTAGAACTGCTATGACTCCCTGTCTTGGTAGAGTGGCATAATGTAGTAGGTGTCCTGTAGGGTCCAGTGGCACAGCTTCTGTAATCATCCAAGCTGGGTACTCAAGGTGGGCCCTTTGTGTGGGCTGAGTACACCCTCCTCTTGTAGTTGAGCCTTCATTGCTGTTAGGTCAATGGGAGGGATTTACCCAGGCTAATCAGCTGCAAGTGTTGGCTGTGACCACTGACCACCAACATCCACACTCTGTGGAAGATCACCTGTGCAGGGGCAGAGTGGTGGTGCTCTGATGTGGTCTGTAGCTGTCCACTGGGTGTGCAGGCCCTGGGATTTCCCTTGTGGTGCAGGTCAAGGTCAGTCCTGACCTGTGTTTTGCCTTGGGCCACCCTGCCTGAGCTATAAAGCAATCAAGGTCAGTCCTGACCTGTGTTTTGCCTTGGGCCACCCTGCCTGAGCTATAAAGCAATCTGAGATGACTGCTACTTGTGCTGGGCTTGGAGATTCCCAGGTAAAGCCAAGCTGTGGATCTAGGCTGGCTGCTGCTAGTGCTGGGCCTGGGGCCACTTAGCAAGAGGTATAGGGGCTGGGGGCTCACTGAGGCCAGCTGTCGCTTAGTTTGATAGGATTTAGGAAGTTGTGAAGCATGAGCCAAGACCAGCCATTCATATGTAAAAGCAGCTTGGATGGGCCTGGAAGTTGGGTGGGATGGAGTCTCAGGGAATCTCCAGGGTGGTACAGAAGTGTTAGACAGCTTGATGGAGTCTCAGATATGTCATCTGCCTGCCAGCTCTGTGGCTGTGTGGGGGGAGGGTTCAGAAAAGGGACATTGGCCTTTGCCTGTTTTTCTGTCTGGGAGAAATCTCTCCCCCAGCTCTTGCCTTGATGCCAGACACCTCACTTCCTCCTTGTGTGCTACTGGTGCCTTTCAGCTGATATCCTGGTGCTGGAGCTCAGAGGGAGTGAGTCTGAGTAAGTCTGTGTGTGGGTTCTTCAAGAGGAACTGCTTGGGACTCCAGCAGTGTCTTCCACTGGCTCAGTTCCCACTGGTTTTTGCAGCCAGAAGTGATAAGAACTTACCTTTCTGGCACTGGAACCCTGGGGGACTTGGTGTGGATGTGGGACCAGCCTGTTCCATGTCTGTGCCCCCTCCCACCAGTCTGGATGGAGTTTTTTAATTCCATGGTTGCCATTCAACTCAATTTCTGAGGGTGCTGAGTGATGATTGTTCTATATTTTAGTTGTAATGTGGATGTGGTTATGTAAGGTGTTTACCTATGCCACCATCTTGACTGGAAGTCCACAGGTTATTTTTAAGAAATTTTATTTATTTACAGAAAGAGGGAGAGAAACATCATTTGGTTGCCTCCTTCACTCCCCCAAAGGGGAACCTGGCCTGCGACCCAGACGTGTGCTCTGACATGGAACCAGAGACCTTTTGGTTCACAGGCCAGTGCTCAATCTACTTTACCATACCATCCAGGGTCACAAGTTGTTTTTATTTTTATTTATTTTGCTTTTTAAAATTTATTTTTGTTTTTATTTTAAGTATATTTTATTGATTATGCTATTACAGTTGTCCCATTCCCCCCCCCCCCTTTAGCCATCTCTGCCCTGCACCCATTTCCCTCTAGCATTCTCTCTCTATTAGTCCACATCCATGGGTAGTACAAACAAGTTCTTTGGCTTCTCCATTTCCCATACTATTCTTAACCTCCCCATGTCTATTCTATACCTACCAATTATGCCTCTTATTCTCTGTACCTTTTCTCCCCTTGTCTCTCCTCCCCCTCCCCACTGATAATCGTCCATGTGATCTCCATTTCTCTGATTCTGTTCCTGTTCTAGTTGTTTGCTTAGTTTGTTTTTGTTTTTGTCTTTTAGGTTAAGTTGTTGATAGTTAAGAGTTTGTCATTTTACAGTTCATAGTTTTGATCATCTTTTCTTAGATAAGTTCCTTTAACATTTCATATGATAGGAGCTTGGTGATGATGAACTCCTTTAACTTTACCTTTTCTGGGAAGCACTTTATCTGCCCTTCCATTCTAAATGATGGCTTTACTGGATAGAGCAATCTTGGATGTGGGTCCTTGCCTTTCATGACTTGGAATACTTCTTTCCAGCCCCTTCTTGCCCGTAAGTTTTCTTTGGAGAAATCAGCTGATAGTCTTATGGGAATTTCTTTGTAGGTAATTGTCTTCTTTTCTCTTGCTGCTTTTAAGATTCTCTCCTTATCTTTAATCTTGGATAATGTAATTATGGTGTGTCTTGGTGTGTTCCTCCTTGGGTCCAACTTCTTTGGGGCTCTCTGAACTTCCTGACCTTGCATGTCTATTTCCTTTGCTGGATTGGGAAAATTCTCCTTCATTATTTTTCAAATAAATTTTCAATTTCTTGCTCTTCCTCTTCTCCTTCTGGCACCCCTATAATTTGGATGTTGGTATGTTTAAAGTTGTCCCAGATGTTCCTGAGCCTCTCCTCATTTTTTTGAACTCTTGTTTCTTCATTCTGTTCAAGTTGAGTGTTTATTTTTTCCTTTTGTTTCAAATTGTTGATTTGAGTCCCGGTTTCCTTCCACTGTTGGCTCCCTGTAATATTTTCCTTTATTTCACTTTGCATAGCCTTCACTTCTTCCTCTATTTTGTGACCATACTCAACCATTTCTGTGAGCATCCTGATTACCAGTGTTTTGAACTCTGCATCTGATAGGTTGGCTATCTCGTCATCACTTAGTTCTATTTTTGGAGTTTTGATTTTTCTTTCATTTGGGCCAAATATCTTTGTTTTGGTGTAACTGTTACTTTGTAATGGGTGTAGGCTTAGATATTTGCCAGGGCAGGGCAACCCAGGTCACTGTGTTGTGGCACTGTATGTAGGAGAGGGGTCAGAGAGGGAACAATGCTGCTTACTTGGCTTTCGGCAGGCTTTCAGTCACTTCCCCCACTACCCATAAGCAAATTGAACTTTTTTGGTGCTGATTTCAGGGTGGGTAGGTTTGTGTACATTCTAGGACCCTGTGGGTCTCTCCAACTGACTCTCCTGTGAGACTTGGAGTTTCTCCTGCTGCTGCAACCCCCTCAGATTTTTATAGCCAGAGGTTTTGAAGCTTTATTTCCCCATACTGGAACCCTGGGTTGTGTGGTCTGTCTTGCTCCCTAGTTGTTCCTCCTGGCTTTTCTGCATGTGAATGGGGGACCACCCGGTCCACCAGTTGCTGCCTTGCCTTCGTGGTCCTCCAGCCACCACCTTGCTGCATGTTCTCTCTGCCCCAGCTGCCTGTCTCCACCTCTCCTACCTGTCTGGATGAATGTTTCTTCTTTAACTCCTTGGTTGTTTGACTTCT
The DNA here is from genome assembly GCA_007922815.1 of Macrotus californicus. NCBI lineage: Eukaryota > Metazoa > Chordata > Mammalia > Chiroptera > Phyllostomidae > Macrotus > Macrotus californicus. Next base: position 7,837 of record VMDR010029545.1, read on the forward strand.
ATACAGTTCAATTTTCTGGCAGTTCTGGTTATTTTTTTGTTTTTAAGTTGGTTGTTGTCCATCTTGGCTGGAGGTCCTTCAGGTTTTTTTAAATGAGCCTATTTGGTTTTCTTTGGATACCACTTTGTCTTGCATCCACAGTACCAGCTGGGTGTGTGGATCCCTGTACACTGTTCCCAACATGGTCACCAGGTGGTGATGTGGTTCTTCCCAAGAACACTTGCCTTTTTCTTGGTGGAATTAGTATAAGGAAAGGATTTGCCCATCAAGTCTGAGTGGTGCTGAAACACAGGTTTCTTGCATTCAGTCACTGCCTCCTGGGTCATCCTAAGGCCCAGACCTTGAGGAACGGGCTGTGGATGCTCAGCCACCACACTTTGGAGCTCCCTCTCTGTCTCCCAAAGACCTGCAAAGAGCCTGCCCAGACAGAAACAACTTTTTGCTTCTTGTGTTGATGGAAAACATTCCCTCATTTTTATCTGATACTGCGGAAACCCATTATGGTGTTCTGGTGGCATTCATTACGTACAAGTGGTGGAGGAGCATAGATAGGAAGGAATAAAGAAGGAAGGATGGGGGGGTGATGGGAGGGGAGGGAAGGGAAGGAGATGAAGTGGAAGAGAGAACAGCAGATGGAGAAGAGGTATGAGAGAGGCGGGGCAATAGAGTGGGAGGAAGAGGAGGGGGAGGAGGAGTTACATTCCTGGGTAGTTCTGCTCACTGGCCCCCAGCACACCCCCACCTGTCACCTTGGGCTCCCAGACGAAACAGGTACCTCATGGAGGGACAGTCTCCCCACCCACTGCAGTTCTAACCTCATTTGATTCTCTCCTTTACCCTTGTCATAGCCCAGTTCTCCTGCTTTCCTGGCTGTCCTGTGATCTTTCAACATCTTTTCAACAGATTTCTTTGCTTCTTAAATTGGCTGGAGTTCATTTCTGTTCTCACAGTCATAAACCTTGACTGATCTTCAGGTTCTCCTGCAGGAGTGTTTTCTGTTGTTTGTTAGTATTCAACTTCTTGGTTTTCCAGAAGGAAGTTTCATCTTCTCAAACTCTGAAAAACTTCCTCTCCATATCAAGAGTCACCTCTGTGCCCCCTTCCTCGATTCAACCTTATCCAGTCTCGGAACAAAATACCTCTTCCAGCAACAGTGGATGGTGTCTTTCTGACTCTGTTTTTAGCCAGCACCTTTCTTCTTCTTTTTTTTTATTACAGTTGTCCCCACTTTCCCCCCTTGGCCCCCTCCACTCAACCCCTGCTTCTCAGATAATCCCCATATTGTTGTCCATGTCCATATGCCTTGCATATATGTTCTTAGCTTTTCTCTTTTAATGCTATTTTTTTGTTCTGTGTGTTGGGGAAGGAAAGAAATGACTTTGGGATAAAATGAAGTAGGGGCAATGAAGTAGATTACAGATTATTAGACAGAGATTATTATTTTGAGATATGTGGAATTATACCTTTCTACATGTAAATGTGTAGTGTGGTGATAGTTTGTGTATAGAGGTGTTCTATACTTGGTAAGACAATTTGAGTACTCATACCCTATGGCCCAGCAATGAGCACTCCTGGGTACCTTATTATATGTTCACTTTTAAAAACCGTGCAGTTTCCAGTCGTGATGTATTGAGAAACTGGAATGAAATGCCTGGGCCAAGCCCTCAGAGAACAGTCTGACTGTATGCTCATCAGAGCCCTGCCTCGTGGTCTTGGTGTGGGGTTGATTTTGAGTCTCTTCATGTGAGTGTGGTCTGGTTTGCCTGAGTTTTTTACATAAATGTTAAACATGGTTGATTCCATTGTACTGTGGATCAAAGGTACACTTGACATAAGAAAAACTTACAATAACATGAGGCCTCAGAAGTGTATGAAAAAGAAGAAGTCCCCCTGCCTCCCGATCCCACTCCATTGCGGAGACACCTTCATTTGTTACATGTGGGGGCTGTGGTGGCTTTGGAGTACAAAGGGCACTGTGTGGCCATGGGACCCAGGAAGCCCCAAGTCCTGCCCTGACAATCATCTGCCCTCTCTGGGCAGTGGGAAAAGTGTGAAGCCAATAAGAAGGAAAACAACACTATTATTTGCAGAAATTTAACCTCAGGACAGGAAAATCTGGTAAACTGAGGCAGCATATGTAGTTTATGGTGGAGACTTAAGGGGCTCTTCTCTGGCCCTAAGCCGAGAGTGAATTTTATCTCATTTTCTGAGACTCTGGTGAAGTGATAGGAGTGATCAATGGCGGGAGGCAGAGAGAAAGCAAGACAATGACCACCTACGCAGGTGAGCGGTGCGTAAGTCTCCTCCGAGCAGAAGAGATGCCTCGGGATCGTCAGCACTACCGTGGATGCTAAATACGGGAAGCACTTACACACCGCTGGTGAAGTACGTGACCTCTCCACGGGAGCTTCCGTGGCGTCATGGGAAGACCCTGAACCCAGAGGTCCGAGTCCAAATCTCTGTGGGACCCTTTCTCTTACTTAGAATAAGGGCCAGTTTTTACTTCTCAGAGAGGGGCCTTTTTGCCCCGGGTTCCCGCGGTAGGAAGGGTTCCAGCCGCTGTCTGCGCCTCGCTGCCGTGTCCCCGGAGCTCTCACCTGCTCTTCAGGAGTCAGCGTCCTGGATGCCTGGTCCTCAGAGTGGCGCTGTCCACACGGACATGGCAGCGACAGCGGCCCTGGTCCTGCCTCTAAGAAGCCCAGAGACCAGACCGTGTCACCCTCAGGCTCGGGAGTAAAAGGCAGTGTCTGTGTCCACTTACTCCTGGCCCAGGAGGGGTCTGCCCACGACGTTGTGTCACTACGATTGTCCCTTTATGAGGAATGGGAGGCCTGAGACACTGTGATGTGGCAGCGCTGTCATTGGTGATTGAATCTTAGTTTGGGGGTGGGGATTAGAGACCTAAGGTGGAAGTCCTGTGTCTTATATAAATGGCCGATTTTATTCTGAATTATTGTACTTTATTCAGGTTTTATGCAACATTTCTAGCTCCCAAGTCTTCATTGGACACCAAAACCCCAGTAAGGCGAAGTTTTAAAATTGACTCCAAAAGAAATCTCACCTTTTTGTCCCCAACTCAGCCAGAAACAGGAATCCTGGCCAGGACTTCCAGCATCCATGGAGACCCGGGGCCTGGACCCACCTCTGCCCAGGCCTTTGAGACGTTTGCAGATCTTAAAGTTAGATTATAATGAATGTAGCTTGTTCATATTGACACAATCAAGAAAGTAAATCAAATTTTTTAAAATTTCACCTTTAGACATTAAAAACATAATGTAACAAATGAACCTGTGTATGTATCCCTTTTGTAAACAACCATATGGATTAGAACTATTCCAAGAGACTTAAAAACACAATGTGTCTAAACCCCAAGCCAGTAACAAAACTGAAACAGCCATTCTCAACTGTGTTGTGAGTGGTGGTGGTGCTGCTGTCTGTTCTTTTGTCCATCCCAAGTGAGAAGCAGCAAACTGGGGCATGTGGGACATTCTGATTCTATTCCTCCCAGTGTCTTTCAAAGCAAAACTGCTTGGTGTTAGAGAAAGGAGATTCAGGTAAAAGATAAACAGTCAGTAAGAACCCTGTAGTCCTGAACTTGAACTGGTCGTGTTTGTGAATATATGTGAATACATGAATATATGTGAGTATAAATATTTCCCAGCTCTGTCCACCAGAAAGACCTAGAAATAAGCCGTATCAATGAGTAATCCTGTGATACACATTTTGATTTGAGACTGTTTCCCACAAAAATAAACTATAGAGATTCTTAGAGAAATGACTGAGTCCAGGTCAAGGCCAGTAAATATCCAAGATGAGACAGAATCACCTTGTCATACTGATATCAGGAGAGGTCTCAAAGACTAGCAGGGTCTTATCAAAAGGATTAAGGAACCAATTTGAAGTCACTTTCATGGCTGAAAGAGAGGATAGTGGGAGCATCAGTAAGGACACATTGCAAAGGATTGAAATACTTCAATGTGTTTGGATCCTTGAGTTCGTATTAACACAGGCTAAAAATAAAGACAAAAAGAAAAGAGACGAATTGGTCACCACAGAGGATGTTAGGGAGGCTAGACCAGCTCATTAAGCTGCAGTTTTCTTTGCAAACAGTACCACTAAGTAAGTAGTATTAGGAGAAGTTTCTTGTTATACAAGTGTGCCAGGTAACCTGATGCATGATGATGGAATATCACCCTTTTGCTCCACACAGTCAATTAATGAATACAGGCCTTGAACACAAAAGGCTGCTAACATCATTAGAAGAAGAAACATACAGGATGTGCTGCGCCCCCTGATGGAAGACCACATACCACATTTGAGGTGGTCTTGCCAACATGTCAAATAGGAATCTGATCAGTCTCTCTATCTATGAGGTCCAACACAGTAGCTGTTACATACATGTGACTATTGAATATTTGGAATATGACTATTGAGACTAAGGGACATTTAATTTGGAACTAATTTAAAAGTAAATTGAGCCCTGACTGGTGTGGCTCAGTGGATTGAGTGCTGGCCTGCAAACCTAAAGATTGCCGGTTCGATTCCCAGTCAGGGCATATGCCTGGGTTGTGGGCCGGGTCACCATTTGGGGGTGAACAAGAGGCAACCGATTGATGTTTTTTTCACACATCAATGTTTTTCTCCTTCTCTTTTTCCTTCTCTTCTCCTATCTCTGAAAATAAATAAATACAATCCTTAACAACAAAAAAAGTAAACTTAAAAACTGAAACCATGGAAAACATTTTTCTGTTAGACACAATTTTATAACTTTGATATAATTATATTTCCCTTAATGTGTAATGGTAAGTACAATGTGTAAGATTACTTATGTATTGTTGTGTGCTTATACTTTTTAGATTTCAG
>VMDR010029546.1:0-12700 GCA_007922815.1 Macrotus californicus
ACTTTTTTCCTGGAAATAGCTGGTTGTCTTTCCTATGAAATGTTTGTATTAGGCTATTTGGTTAGTGGAAATACATTTTTTTTTAAATCACTGACTAGGACATTTTTTACTGGGTATGTTTATTAATCATTAATTTTCCTAGGGAGTGAAAAACTTAATGCTTTAAAACAGTATTTTCCCTATTTTTAGTATATTACATTAGTATGGTATATCTGTTAAAATCAATGAACCAATGTTAGTACATTATTATTCATTGAAGTTCCTTCTGTAATAAAATGTTCTCAGTTTCCCCTAACATCTTTTTCTGATGCAGGAATCCCTCCAGGATACCACATTTCATTTACTCTGTGTGTCTGTTTAAGCTTCCCTTGACCATGACAGCATGTCAGACTTCCCTTGTTTTGCATGACTTTGACATTGTTTGAGAAACACTGATCAGGTATTTTGTGTAATGTCTCTCTTTTGGGATTTGATGTATATTTCTCTTATGATTAGAGTGGGGTGATGCATTTTGGGGAGGAAAATCACAAAAGTAAAGTGCCATTTTTATCACATTTTATCATCTACTATGAACACAGCTTATCACTGGTGATACTGAACTTGATCGGCTGACTGAGGTGATGTTTGTCGGGTTTCTCCACTGAGAAGTTACTTTTTCGTCCTTTCCATGTCGCACTCTTTGGAATGAAGTCAGTATATGTAGCCCAAACCTAAGAAGTAGGGAGTTCAGCTTGCCTTTTTGAGGACAGAGTATCTATGTAAATTATTTGGAATTCTGCATAAAAGCTTTGTCTCTTCTCTCCCATTTATTATTTATTCTATCTTTATATCATTATGGACTCATGGACACTTATTTTATAATTTGGGTTATGATCCAATGGCACTTTTATTCATTTTGTTGCTCAAATTGTTCCTGCCTTGACCATTAGGAGCCTTTTCATTTGGCTCCTAGTATCCCTGAGACATAGCTCCAACATCATGGGTGTTTGTCTGTCTGTTTGCTTGTTTGTGAGCACTTCCTCACTTTCTGGTACTGTCAATGCTCCAGGCTCATCTTGCATATTTTCTGTCCCAGTCCTGGAATCAACAGGTTCTCCAAGGAGCTCTGGAATATTAGAGAATGGCAATAGAAACCAAGGTCTGAGGGCTAAGTGTGCTCAGTGCTGCTAGAGTGTTATTGCTTCTAGGCCAGCTTTGCTAACCTGTGTTTATGTACATTTCTATATATAAACATCATATTTGGTATTAAGCTAAGTATGAGTTCATGCTGATATCCCAAACTGTAATCCATTGCCCCCTGGGTATGTCAGCCCCCTCCTTTTGCCTGTCTATAAATCCCCGCTGCAGTAGTGAGCCATCATCTGACATCTGACTTCTGACTCCCATCATCTGGCATCAATTTACTTATTGTTTAATTCTAGAATAACAGTGTCAGACTGTTCACTCATGGGAAATAACTTCATCAACTAGTGACAGTGCTTACACACTGTTTCTTCTGTCATAATGAGACTCCATTCATTTCCAAAATTACTTAGTTCAGTACCTCTCACCCCAGCCCCTTTCAGTGAGGTTGTTGGATACATTTGATTGTTTTGTCATTACTGGACTTAATCCTGGGATTCCTCCAACCTTCTAAATGATTTTTTATTTGCATAACTAAAGTTCACTCTTTTTGCTCTAAGGTTTTAACAAATGCATAGAATCACATATCTACAATTACATTATTATACAGAATTATTTTAACACCCTCAAAAAATCCTGTGCTTTACCTATTAAATCTTTACTTACCCGCTGCCAAACCCTGGAAATCCCTAATCTTCTTGCTATCTCTATAGTTTTGCCATTTCCAGATTGTCATGTAATTAGAATCATAGAGTAGTAACTTTTTAAAACTGGCTTATTTCACTTAGCAATATGAATTTAAAACTCATGACGCCTTTTTATGGCTTCATATTTTTTTATCACTGATTAACATTCTATTCTATGGATGTGCCACAGTTTGTGTATATATTCATCTTCCAAAGGACATTTTGGTTGTGTCCAGATTTTGGCTTATAAATAAAGTTACTATAAATATTCACATGCAAATTTTACATGGACAAAAGTCTTCAAGTCACTTCATACCTAGCAGCACACTGCTGGGTCCATCATGTCAGTGCTCAGCTTTGTAACTAACTGCCAAACTGTCTTCCAAAGTGTGTGTGCCATTTTACATTCCCACTAGCAATGGGCGTGCGCTCATGTTCCATCTTCACCAGAAACTGGTATTTTTAGGCTTTCTGATTTGGGCCATTCTAATAGAAGATTTTTTTTTCATGCTTTCACTTTTAATTTACTTGTTGAAATTTTATTTGGAATTATTTATTCATAGATTTCATGTATTACTTGTTTTTCTGTTCTCCCTTTATTTTATTACATATTTTCTAGTACACTATTTAAATTCATTTGTGGAATGCTGTTACAGACTGAATGTTTATGTCCCCCAAAGGTTGTAGGTTGAAGCCCTCTCCTTCAATATGATGGTATTTAGACATGGGGTCTTTGCAAGATATTTAGGCTTAGATGAGGTTCTGAGGATGGGACCTCTATGACGGGGATTTGTGTCCTTATAAGAAGGGGAAGATAGACCAGAGCTCCCTGTCTCTCTGCCACATGTGGACACAGCAAGAAGAAAGCCAGAAAAAGGGTCCTCACTGAAAATCAAATCTGCCAGCACCTTGATTTTGGACTTCTTATTCTCCAAAACTGTAAAAAATAAATGTCTAGCCCTGGCTGGTGTGACTCAGTTGATTGAGCGCCAGCCTGAGAACCAAAGGGTTGCCAGTTAGATTCTGTGGGAATCCAACTGGCACAGGCCTGGGTGGTGGGTCAGGTCCCCAGTAGGGGGCATGTGAGAGGCATTGCATTGTTGTTTCTTTCCCTCTATTTCTCCCTCCTTTCCCCTCTGTCTAAAAATAAATAAATAATATCTTTAAAAAAATAAATGTTTATTAAAATTTTATTTTATTTAAAATAAATAAAATATTTGAATTTATATATTTAAAATAAATAGTAAATACAATCTTAAAAAAAAAATCTGTTTAAGTCACTCAGTTTATGGTATTTTGTTATTGCAGGCCAAGCAGAATAATACAGATGCATTTTACTATATAAATTCTCATTATTTTCAGGCATAATTTCTTGAATCTTTTTTCTTCCCCTTTCTTTCCTCTAATCCTGTGAGACATACCAGTATATTGGATCATTTGATGGTATCCCTCAGGTCTCTGAGGCTCTGTTCATTTTTCTTTTTGTAATTTCTTATCATTTTTATCTTTCTTAAATTTTACTGATTCATTTTTTCTCCAGCTGAAACCCATTATTAAGTCCCTCTAGTGAATTTTTAATTTCAATTATTTTACTTTTAAGCTTCGGAGTTTCTATTTGAGTTTTTAAATCATCTTTGTCTTTTTTTTTTTTATGTTCTCTATTTGATGAGTTGCTGTTGTACTTCTTTTCCCTCTTTAACTATCATTTCCTTGAACATGTTTATAGTAATTGCTTTGAAGTCTTCCTCTGCTATGCTCAATATCTGCCCCCTCAGAGATCATTTCAACTGACCACTTTTGTTGGGGAGGCAAAACCTTATCTCTACCCTTTAAAGTGTCTGGTCGGGCCTGAGAATTACATTGACAGAAGACACATTAATGAAGAAAGCATACAAATTCATTTGACACTAGTTTTACATGAGATGGGAAACTTCATAAGGAAAGGAGTGACGAAGAAGTGACAAAGTCTAAATGCTTATACACTGGGTTGAACAAAGAATGACAATTGTAGAAATGTAACTAAAATAAATGAAGAGACTAAAAGAAGATGAGAGGTATTTTCTCAAGGTTTACTAGTACAGAGTTCTCTTGGCCTTGACTCCCGTTTCTGGAGATGGGAGAATGTTCCTTTCCTCACATAGGAAAGGAGGTCTCACAGGGAATTTTCAGGAAGAAAGGGGTAAAGCAAGTGCCTTTCTTGCACCTGCTGTTATTTAAGTGCCTTTAATTCAAAATAATCACTACGCTCAGGTGGCATGTTTTGGGGTGGCATGTCCTGAATCCCTTCACTTTTCTCCCTGTGTATGGTCACATGTTCTTGGGGTGTTTATTTTTGACATGTAATTTTTCAAATTGGAAATTTTAAATAATATATTTTAGCAACTCTAGCTCCTTATCTCCTCCAGGGGTAGTTGTTTTTGCTGATTTTTTGTTTATTTAAGACTTGCCTGGATTAATTCTGTAGAGTCTGTCTTCCCAGCATTGTACAACCAGCAGTCTCTCCTTAAGTTTTTTAAAATATATTTGTGTCTTATTTTAAGCCTGGCTCCCTTCAACAAAGCTTACTGGTCAGCCAATATTTGATTCGATGTTGTGCATAAACATCTTGAACCAGTAAGTCTTCCACCCTTTGCCAATGGAGTTGTGTGAGTTAGAGATATAATCAGAGTTCAAACAGTTTACAGGTCTGCTCTAGATTGTTCTTTCTGTATACTCAAGGCTTCACATTCATCAGGAAAAGGTAGATAGCCAGAACCCTGTCTGCCTTTTCCTCTGTGTGTGTATGTTCTTGAGTTTGCATCCCCTCTTCTAAATCACCTGGGCTAAGTGAACACATATGAAGGCCCACTATCACTATCTTAATCTTTAGATTTCCCTTTCAATTTTCTGGCCTGTCAGTCTATTGCTTGCCCAAGTAATATTGTGATCTCTGGCTAGCGGGAACATCAGCCTTCTTACACTATTTGCTATTATTCCTAGATTTTCCTACTATCAAGTTTGACAATGTCCTAGGGTATCCATGTTCCACTCCAAAGCAAAGCAGCCTTCTCTGGTAAGGAGGTTTCCAGCACTCACAGCTTGCCCGGCCCCAGTAAAATTACTGCATAGCAGAGGTGGGGCCAGGAATAGCAGTTGCCTTAGGATAAAATGCCACAAACTCCCACTGTGATTACTGATGTTTAGTTTTTCTTGAACAAATTCTTGGCAATTAGATGGATGCCTTTGTTCAATGTCCAAAGTCCTGAAGTGGTTGTTTTTGACAGTTTCTTTTTTCTGGTTTTATAGTTACTTAAGGAGTGGGGAGTAGGATTTTCATACCTCCTCACTCAACCATTCTAAAAGTCCCACCTTGAGTCAAAATTTTTCCTGTGGGCCAGAAATCATTGTGATGTTTCTTTATGATATATGAAAAAGGAAAACGCTCCGGCTGGTGTGGCTCAGTGGATTGAGTGCCAGCCTGTGAACCAAAAGGTTGCCAGTTCAATTCTTGGTCAGGGCACATGTCTGGGTTTGGGGCCAGGTTCCCAGTTAGGGGCATGCTAGAGGCAACCGATCATGTTTCTCTTGCACATCGATGTTTCTCTCCCTTTCTCTCTTCCTTCCTTCCCCTCTCTCTAAAAATAAATAAATAAAACCTTTTAAAAAATAAAAAGGAAAAGACATGCAAGATTCATAGACAAAATTATGAATAAGGAGAGAGATCACATTTTAAAATAAAAAAAATTCAATATCAAAAAGAACCATATAAATCCAATGCAATTCCAGTTAAAATATCAGCAGGATTCTTGAAAAAACTCGATTACAAAGTGTGGATTCTGGCACATGTTTAAGTCAATGGTTAGAAAGCCACAATCAGATTGTGAAAGGCAGAATTCTAAGAATCACTCCCAATGATTCTTGCCCTTGTATAATAACCTCCCCTTTGATTGAGGTAGAGTGTGATAAAATATCCTTCCCACAATTGTTATGTTATGTGGAAAAATGGAGATTATCTGTGTAAAGCTAATCTGATCAAATAAACCCTTATTAAAAGCAGAGATTTTCTCTGGCTGGTGGAGGAAGAGGAACTCAGAGATTGGAAGCATTGCTGGCTTTGAAGATGGACAGGTCCACACAGAAGATGGGTGAACTTGAGTTGCTGAGAATGGCCCCAGGCTCACAGCCAAGAAAACAGGGAATTCAATCCAAGAGCCTCAGAAAACTGAATTCTTTCAACTGCCTGATGACTTGCAAGCAGATTATTCCCCAAAACTGCCAGATAAAAGCCTGGTCCAGCCAGCATCAGTTCCAACATTTATGAGAACCCAGGTAAGCCTGCCTGGACATCTGATCTACTGGGTATAAATAAATGGGTGTTGTTTTAAACCACAGACATGTGGTCATTTGCAATGCAGCAATAGAAAATAAATAGATCTAGATTTATATAATTTAAAAAAATTTTAATTGTATTTTTCTGTTAGCATTTAGTCCCTTTACGCCGCCTCCCTACCCCCGGCAATCACCCCACTGTTGTTCATGTCCATGAGTCCTTCTTCTTTTTTTGCTCAATCCCTTTTTGATATACAATATAAAACAGGGCTGATTTTGCAGACCATTGGTGAAAGGAAGATCTATTCAATGACTAATTTTAGGACAACTGCTCATTTATATAAGGGGGAAAAAAAGGTTGGATCACTGTCTCAAAATATACTAAGCAAATAGAAACTTTTAAATATTTACAAGAAACTGTAGAAAAACTTCCTAAACCTGGTAGAAGGAATTTCTTAATCAAAGATGCAAAATATAGAAAATGATTTAAAATTCAAGTACACAAAAAAAATTTTAAATTCTATTTATCAAATGCCAACTGAAAAAAGAAAAAGCAAGGTTAAAAAGCAGGAATGCACAGCATCAAGAGTCACGAGAGAAGCATGTTTAAAGACAGGAAGCTGTCATTTGCATTGAATTCTATACTGAAAAGTGGAGTTAGAGGAAGACAGCAAGGTGTGCACTGGGTTTGACAACACAAAGAACCCTGGCGAGTAGAACAAGAGCAATTTCAACGGAGTGGGAGGAAACCCAGGGTATTGCATAGACAGCTGCTCCTCTTACTCATCACCCTTCCAGAAAATGCCACACCTTCCTAAATGTTCCAAATGCCCTGTTGAGACAGGATAGTAAGAAGCTAGGAAAATTCCTTGGCAAGTGGAAGAAGGAAACTGAGACAGATAGCTGAACACAGTGACCAAGTAATTTACAGCCAGGTGCAGAGGGTTACCAGGACAGAAGGACCAAGTGCCTGGCAAGGGGGGAAACAGGAAAAACAAGGATTTGGCCTCCAAGGTGACCTATCCTCCCCTAGCCATTCCTCCCTGGAGATAACATCTAGGCCTTGGTTGTGTTTCAGCTCCAGGCTCAGAAAAGCAGCAAAACAAGGTGGGCAATGCCAGGACCAACTCCAATGACTAAAGACACCCTGCCTTGTCACTGACCAATCGGTGGAGACCATGACCCTGAAAGGATACACCTGAAGAACTGATGAATATTCTGCTGAAACCCTCCACTGAGACCTCCCCTAAGATTCTTGCCTATAAGAAAGAGATAGAGTCTTAAGACAAAGGACACAGCAAGTGTGTTCTCCCTCTGGGGAGCAGCCCTAGCCATTTCCTTTCCCTTCTTCCCCCACTTCTTTCCCCGCAGGAACACATGTCTTCTAAACTCTAAGGCAATGGGCAATTGGCAACTTGTCCCAGGTTTATCCCCTGAAGCTGTCCCCAAAGCTCCCTTTTCTCTGACTTCCCAGTGAGCTAAGGCAGCCCAGCCTAGGCTCCCCTGTTGCTTCCTCTGTGCTAAGCCCTTCCTTGTTTCACTGTTCTCAGCTTTAATAAATGCTTCCTCACAGTCACCTGAACTCCTATTGTGAAGTCTTACCTTACATGAAGTCAAGAACCAACACACTACAGCTGGCCCTAGGCAGACTCACTCAGGGCCAGGCCCCTGTCCGACACTGTCACTTGCATATTCACAATTCTCCTAAAATATCTGAATATGGTAGTGATAGGTTTCTATTTCACTTTTATTCTATAACCAGAAAGGTAAAATTATGACTTGTTTCACAATTTACTTAGCTATTTCCTTTTGACAATTTTGTAATTTTTTCCTACATTTCTCCCTCTCTAGAAAGATAAGAGAGACACAATGACAAAACTATGACGATCCTTATAGTTGAAATAGGTCTTAGTTGTTTCTAGTCAAGCTGAGCTTTATGGAGGGTCAAGGGATGGTAATTTGAGGTGCATCCAGCTAGTGCTAAAATGCTACACCTCATATATATGTATTTAGCACGCACACACAAAAAAAGCCTGAAACAAATCCCCTCACCCTCTTTTTCCCTCTCATTGTTCCTTGCAAGGTTGACCTAATTGGTTATTTTGACCCCACCACTTCAGTAACAAGAAGTTAGGCTAAGGGGGTACAGAAAATGGGGGCAGAGACCCAGTCCCGTGCTCCCCAGGGAGAGATTGTGTCTCAACTCATAGAATCTTGAAAGTAGTTCTCCTCAAAATTATTCTCCTTCAACAAAAATAACTCCTAAACTATAGAAGCTCTGGATGTGCAAAAGGATTTCAAATTTTCACTAATGAAGATTATAATTAAAATATTTAAATAGGTTTTTAATTTTCTTTCTGGGCTATGCTATTTCCTAGCCCTCTCCAGGAGCTGCTATTGTTCAATTCTGACAGAATTCTCTGTTAGAAATTATAGCCTGCTGCCTTTCAGCATCTTCATTAAAATGCAATGCTGCCAGATATATCTGCATGCATATGAATGAAGCATCTATAGAATAATTAAGTCATGAATAACACATTGCTGAGCATGTTTTTTCCTGAATAGGGAAAGAATGTTATTTATGAACCCAGAGATTTTATATTATGTGAAAAAATAATTGGCAATATCAAGCATTACTTGAGGATTCATTAATTTAAATTACGATTGCCTTGTTGTAGACTCCATTTTTAATAAAATGGTGATTTACCTTGGAAAATGGATGTGAATTTATGGGCCATTTTTCTTCATTTTGCTCAAAAGACCACAGAAAGCTTTTTGGCAATGGGGATTGCATAATTTGAGAACCGTATTTTAGATGTTTTCTAAACAAAAGGTCATCAGCATCCAGCAACTTCACAGGCCTGGGCTCAAACTGATAGCCACATATCAATGGAGAAACAAAGACACTATTTCAAGCAGCACTTAGGCCTTTTCAAGGAACATCATGGAAGCAAAAGCTGAGTTTCTCTGAATCCATCCCTCCCCCCAGTCAAGAAGCAGCTCTTCTCCAAGGGCCCAGCTTAGTGACACCCACACTCTAGAGTTAAACTGCGCTGTAGCTTCGGCACCATTTGGCGTGCAGCTCCCCGAAGTCCCAGGACCTCTATCTAGCCCTGGCGCACTGCATGTTTGAGTTGTGCAAGCAGAGATACTGAGAAGGCAGAGGGAACGATGGAGGGGGAACAGAAACGCAAGGCATAATGTGAAAAGGTAAAGATTGACCTCCCTCAGATCCTTTGGTTGATTCTCTTTTTCTGGTCATAGTTTTTTGTGGTTCATTTCACATTTAGGCTTATTTCTTCTTTTTCAATAGATAGCACATGTAACAAAGTCTCCCTGAGCAAGAGGCAGAGTCAAATGTCAATGGAGCAAACAGCTTTGGACACCTGGTCAGTCTCTATGGTGGTCAAAAGAACCTACTTCAAACCTTGGAAACCATTTCCTCCTTATCATTTTCCCTTCCAAGGGCCCCAGTTCTCCACCCCCCTGCCCCTCCCCCACCCTTTTAACCTGGATTATAGCAGTATCTCCTCTAGTGGCCCAGTCCACAATTTCCCCACCCAACCCCTCAACCCACCTTTCTATCCTCCACAACCCCACCCAATTACAAGTACACTCCCTACACCATCTCTGGCTACCTCTTTCTCTGATAAATATTTGGCTGTGGCTTCTCATCATATTCAAATCCCACTCCAAGTGACTCAACATGGTTCAGACAGCTGCATAGAACCAGCTCTAGAATGCCTCTCCAGCTCTCTCTTCTGAGCCCCACTTGGCCTCTTTCCTCTGGTCTAACTGAATTATTTACCATTCCTTGAGTTCATCATCTTCCATGTCCTCACATACTCTGTTTCCTTAATTTACACCTATCCCTCTTTAACTATTCAGCCCAAAGGCCCTGCAGTCCTGCAAGCATTGCCTGACCATCCCTGCTCCCTCTGGCTTTGATGTCTTCCCAGAATACTTTGAGTTCATGTACTAGAGTCCCCAGAATGTGGGAGGTATAGAAAGTACAACAGCTGCCTGGGTTATTATCTGGGGGAGAGCAGAGAGAGCTGCAAACTGATGCAGCGGGTGGGTGGAGAGGAAGAGTCTGGGAGCAAAAAGAGTTGAGGGAGGAGATTAGGAGAGAGCAAAGGGATAGAATGGCATGTATTAGAAGAAAATTGTTGGCACTATAGGAAGTAGCCAGAGATTTTATGAGTTGCTATGGGATATCCTCTCTAGTCCTGTTTATGTCCTTCAAGAGAGGCAAGTAAAACAGATTCAAGAGGACTATACATTCCTGCAGCATGTCCTGACAGATTGGACTAAATAGGTCAAAATGTCAGTGGACTTTTACCAGTTAATGAGAAGACAGAGAGAGATCAATTGGTGCACCCACAAATACGTGTACTCTGAATATACATTTAATTCTCTGGATAAAGGAAGTCAATAAAATATGATTTGAGGTGCCTTCAGAACACTAAAAAATACTTTTTTGACCTTTTTCAAACAAGGTAAGTGGAAAAGGGTGAACTTCGGTACTGTCCAATGCGAAAGTGGTCAGGCCTAATGAGATCCTTTCAAATGGCATAATTGATAAAAGGGAAAAAAAGCATTTCATTATTGTGGATGGGAAATTATTTCATAAACATGTTTGGATTATTCAAAGAGTTTACCATTTTCTCTCTTTTTAAGCAGATGTTATTAAGACAAATGACATAGTCTATTATAAGAAAGGTATGGCTGCCTTTCTATTCAATATGGCTAACCCTTTCAGCTAAATTTGTAAGGAAAATAAATCTCAGGGAAGCAATATGGTAAGAACATGAAACCTGATAAATTCAAGGAACAATAAATCATTTAGTTAGGCTAACTAAGGGAGTTATTAGGTCTGCATTTTAGAAAGATTACTTTGGTTGCAGAGTGTAGGGCAACATGAAAGGAAGCAAGACCAAGGAGCCTAATTAGGAAACTGGGTCAATAATTCACATGGGAAACTAATGGGAACTTGAACCAGTGTGATTGAGAATGAGCAGGGGAATAAAAATTTTGAGTTTAATTCTCAGCTTTTGCACTATCTATACATTTAATCTCAAATTACTTACTTCTCTAAACTTTAATTTCATAATCTACAAGTGTGAATATGAGTACATAGGGCTGTTGAAGGATTTTTAAAAAATAAGGCATGCAAAACATTCAGCACAGTTCCTGGAATGAAAAAATATAGACATGGAAGTCATCGGCAAATATGAGGGAGTTAAACTCTGAGACTGTCCAAGTATCAAGTATGGAGAAGAAAAGCTGAGGGCCAAGGTTGTCAAGGTTAAGAAAGTGCATCTCTGACTCCTTAAATCCTAACGCTCCTGCTGCTCTAGAATATACTACCACCTCTTTACAGAAGATAAAACACATACCATATAAATGACGGCACTGCCACTATTAGCCAGCTATCTGCTTCTTGGCAGCTCTGCCTATGGCTTATTTTTGGAAACAAGAGGAAGAAAGCGTAAATGAAGGTGGTTGCCCTGCCTTTTTGATAAATCCCCATCATACCCCACTTGGCCTGATGAAGATGTATGATTTTTCTCAGTTGCTCAGATGGGATGGAAAAATGAGGTCTGCTTTTTTATGCTGTTTTGATTTTGAGGTTTAATTAGTGTTGTTTCTGGGGAATTCATTGCTTTAATTAATGATGTGCCCTGAATTTCTTCAGTTAAGAATGACATTGAAGCATGAATATGTAATGAGTACAACTTTATTGCAGCTGAGGAGAGTAGCTGGTACTTAGCTATCACTTGTCAGTACAAGCAAAGGAGTTCAGGTTCTGATGGACTGTAAGGTTTTATTCAGGTATCCTTTTTTTCCACAGCTCAGGTGTGCTTTTTTAAATTTAAAAGCGGGATCCATTACCAAGAAAAACAGAGAGAAAACACAATCGGCTTGCTTTGGTACACTTTTAGATCTTCTCTTAACTGCTTATAAATCAATAAGGCTAAATTCTAAGTCAGGGTTTCTCAGTCTCAGCACATTTTGGACCAAATAATTCTTTGTTGTCAGAGGCTATTCTGTGTATTGTAAGATGTTTAGCAGTATCCATGGCCTCTACTCATTAAATGTTGGTAGCATATTCTATTTGTGATGATAAAAAATGTCTCAGGCATTGGCAAACTTCCCATGGAGAAAAAATCACCAGTTGACTTACTTTGCAGAAGAATCAAAGCAAGACTTACTAATCAACAGTAAATGTGTTCATTGAGAATTTGCAAAACACTGTGCTTAGTGTTATAGAAAATATGAAAATCTAAAGTATTATACAATATTGGGAGAAGATGTTGGATCAGCAGTCTAAATTTATATCTGCTGCTTACTAGCCATGTGTTCTTGAGCAGTTCATTTACTCTGAGTTCCTCATCTTGCTAAGGAGTAAGTCCGAGAAATGTAGGATGAAGAGACACATGTATTTGCACCTGGATGAGTAATCTTAGTAGTTTTATCTAAAAGTCTCTAGTGGCAAATCAAAGGTCTTTGTTCTCCAATCAGATCTGTTCCACATTTTTACTAATGGTTTCTGTGAATGAAACATAATTAACATGTTAATC
>VMDR010029547.1:0-12700 GCA_007922815.1 Macrotus californicus
ATCTACTTATCACCTAATTTTTTAAATCTAGTTTCTAGGGTTTCCTATGGTATAAACATCTTTGTCTTAGGCCTGCCTCCTTCCTGGGTAATTTCAAGCAAGTCATCAGAATTGTTTTATAAGCCTTTGAAATAAAGCCTGGTTCAAAGTCCCTCTGCCCTGATGGCTTCTTCTGTGAGCCACACCCCAGCCACCCACAGGGACATGCTCTGTAGGTACCAGGGCTCCTGAGTTCATTGTCAGCACAGCGGTGATGACAATTTACTCCACTTTTTCCACCCACTGTATCATTTCATCCTGGATATCTATATATCTTCTTTGGGGTTAAAAAGTTTATTGTGTCATTATTTAGTTTGACTTATCAGCAGCCATTTGGATTCCAAATAGCCTCATTTGTGATGAATCAGGGCTGTAATTACTTCATGGGATGGTATCGTATTCTAAATGTATGTGTTTTTATTCCTAATTTTGGTCCAGAAATAGAATTTGATGTTCAGAAGAAGAATGTTGCCTCAGCCAGTGTTCAGCACATAATATGTTCACTGTCAGGGTTTCTTTGGCTGCTTTGACATTCAGTGGATTGGCACATTGTTGATTTTGCTCTCAAGTGTCCTGTCAAGACTTGCCCTCATACTATTGAATCAAGTAGCCATTGAAGAAATTCAAAAGATGACCCTTTGACTTTTTAATTTCATATTATTGTCTTGCGGTAAAATATATTTTAAAGAAAAGGAAACCCACGGGGGAGTATATCAGAATTGAATCTCATGTTCCTTGCAACTTCCCCAAGGCCAAGTTTCAACCTACATTGTTTTCATAATAATGCAGCTGATTTCACATAACATCTGTCGCTATGGTGACAATGAGATAATGATAGCTAGAATAACTAATAGTGCTTTTTCTAACTTGTCTTCTGGAATGCGTAGCACATATGGAAGTGGTAGCGAAGCAATTAGTGAAGGGAGAGGTCAGTGAGCCTATGGGGGAGGCATTGTCTGTTCTCCAAATGCAGAAGGACAAGGGCCTTGGCCAACCATTCTTCCTGAGTTCCTGCTTAGGTGCCGGGCCTTTCTCTGTTTCACTGCCTGAATTCCTTGAGACAAAATCCAAAGAATAATAATAAACATTTAGAAAGAACATGATGGAAGGGAAGAAAGAAGGATGCACAGTTGAAAACATAAGTAGCAATGTTGTGGCTTCACATGATCTGAATTACAGTAAGCCCTGCGAGGAGGGGGCGAGAAAGGAGTGGGATTGTATCACGGTGCAAATGGGGAGGAAGGCATGGAGGTGTGGTTGCCGTCATCTGGGTAGTTAATGAGTTTTCAGTTTACATCACAGGACTTACAAGTTTAAAGTCGTCAGCATGGTAATGTATGTGTACCTCTGGCTGTGTAGTGCAGATAAAAATATGGAAGGGTACATGGTTACATGTAAGTAGCTCCCATGGATTGCCTTGGACATGAGGCAAGGAGGGGATAGAAGACAAGTGGGAACCAAGAAAAGATAAGATGAAGCACGTCTGTGAATAGGGTCATGCTCAGCACAAACAATCCCTTGGCACTGGTTGAAAAGGACTTTGCCTGGTACGTCAAGTGAGGGACTGATGTGGACCAGAAGACAGCATGTAAACTGTTTCGTGCTGCCCCAGTACTCAATTCTAGATCCTTTACCTACAGTTTTCTTATGCTTTTTGCAGGGTGGGGCAGGGGGGCATGGTGGAGAATAATCTTCTGCAAAGGTAGCAGAACAAGCATTATACCTAAGGGTAAAAAGAAAACAAACTGAGCAATTTCAGGTACTTCTAATATTTCTCTGTTTCAATATCTTACTTATAGATGTCCTTAATTTTACCTAGAATTAGGCAAGGGACGATGAATAGGTTTCCAATTATGGACAACTCCTTTCCATTGGTTGTGACAATCTAGTGTGCCATTCTAATGATTTACTACTGTCTATCAAACCATCATAGGACTTAGTGGCTTGAGACAGCAACACACATTTTATTACGACTCTTGGCTTCTGTAAGTCAGGAATTCAGGAAGGGCCCAGCCTGGCAATTCTGGCTCAGGGTCTCCTATGTGGAACAGTTAGACAGAGATTGGGACAGTGGGGGTCTGGAGCAGCTGGGGACTGAGAAGACATCTCTCTCTCTCTCTTTTATGTATACACATACACACACACGTATATATACACACACACCATATACATAATTCACACACATAAATAGTTCTATATAAATATGCATATATATCAATTTTTATATATATATAAATGTGTATAAATGTGATCACACACAAATGATCACTCTTGAAGGTGTATATGTATACCTTCAAGAGTGGTCATTTGAGCTAAGAAGACAGAAGCTGCATCATCTTTGATGACCTAACTTTGGAAGTCCAGCAAAGTTGCTTCTGCTACATTCTATTGGTTACGAGTGAGCTAAAAATCTGTCCAGACTCCAGAGGAGGGGAATTAGACTCTACATCTCGGTGAGGGAGCAATAAGGTTCTAGAAAGCTTATGGGATGGGAAATGCAGTTGTGGCC
Organism: Macrotus californicus; assembly: GCA_007922815.1. NCBI lineage: Eukaryota > Metazoa > Chordata > Mammalia > Chiroptera > Phyllostomidae > Macrotus > Macrotus californicus. The sequence goes on from VMDR010029547.1 coordinate 2,549, forward strand.
ATGTTTGAGAAATGCCACCTGTAACAGGTGCTTCATTGAGAAGGATTTACAGGTCACAGTACATGGGCATGCTGCAGGTGTGTGTGGCAGGAGGTGACGAGTGACGGGGGTCTGTGTCATATATTTGCTTTCCTTGCATTATGCACTTTCTTCTCTTTAGCCTGTTTATAAAATGAAAGTGTCCCTGCTAATAATAATCACATATTATTTTCTTCTCTGACAGAACAAAGTCATCATACAAAAATGAAAACAAAACACCACCACCCCTCCGCAGAATCCAGGCTGACGTAGAGAATGGAGCATAGGAAGAGAGAATGTGGGAAAGGGCTTAGAAAAAATAGCCAAAAGCGGCTCTGCAAGTTGTCATGGGCACCTGCGGTGGTAAGGGCTAAAAAATGCAGAGAATATCTGTATATTTGTTGGATGGAGATTGTAGTGGAGGTAAATTCCTTAGGAAAAAAAAGGAATACAATTTGAAAAATGTTTTTAAAAGCTTCAGTCTGGCAAAAGAAAATATTTTTAAAAAGTCAGAAGACAAACAATCCAATAGGCTGGGAAAAAATGTTTGCAATACACATAACAAAGGATTATATTTCAAAGAGCTTCTAGCAAGTGTGCCAGCAAATTATAAATAATCCAATAGAAAATGGCCCAAGGGTATCAACAGGCAGTCCACAGAAAAGGAAAATGTTTAATAAATATGAATCTTTGTAATGTGGCAAAATTAAATTAAAACAAAAGAAAAACTACCACTTTTAACCATTAGATTCTAAAATGAAAAATAATGGTAATGTCAAATGCTGGCTGAGGTATGAGGGACTCACATGCATTGTTGCTGTGATTGTTAATTGCCATAATTTATATAAAAGAAATCTGGCATTTTTACTAAAATTGAAAATGCTGGGGGAGGGAAGTACAAGGGGACTAAATGGTAATGGAAAAACTACAATAAAGATTAAATTTAAAAAAAGGAAAAAGAAACTGCATATATCTTTAAAACAGCAATGTATACCTTTGAAAATTTGCAAATGAATGTATATTAAATATGTATATTTGCATATAAATGTATATATTAAAGAATGCACCCTGGCTCGTGTGGCTCAGTGGATTGGGTGCTGGCCTGGGAACTGAAAGGTCAACTGTTCGATTCCTGGTCAGGGCACATGCCTGAGTTGAGGGCCAGGTTCCCTGTTGGGAGCATGCGAGAGGCAACTGACTGTTTCTCTCACACATCAATGTTTCCTTCTCTTTCTTCCTCGCTTCCCCTCTCTAAAAATTAAAAAAAAATTATTATGGCAATTTTTTATTTACAAAAATTAGGAAAAAATTGAAGGTCTGCCAATAGGTAGTGATTACATTTTTAAGTTACAGACTTTAGTTTGTAGAATACTATGTAGTCAAGTAAAATAATGAGGTATATTTCTGCAGATGGTTTTAGACATGTATTAATACATAATAAAGAATAATATGTATATGTAGGAAATAATATGCACATGTAAATACTATAGTTGATCATATAAATATAACCATATAAAGAAAATGATAAATATATGCACATATACTTTTTTCTCTTTATTTTAGTTTTTTCTCCTTTTGTATTTAACATTTTTTAATTGTTGTTCAAGCACAGTTGTCTCCATTCCCCCCACCCCCCACTCCCCCTACTCCAGCCATCCCCACCTCCCACCCTCCATCCTACCCGCTTTGGTTTTGTCTATGTGTCTATTTCTTAAATAAAGAAAATATAGGAGGACAATTTCATCTGAAACTGTTAGTAGGATTAACAAAGTTGCTATACCCTTTTGAGGCAAGATGGAAAGCAAAACACTTTTACTTTATAAACATCTTTATCTTTGGAAACGTTTCTGCAAGCACAGTTTGCTGTTTGATCCAAATGACTAAAGTAAAAGGAAAGACCACCGCTTGGTTAGTCAAGCTCCTGGTACAAATAAATACCTGTTGATTAATAAATAAATGTCTTGGATCCATCCTCTCACCTCTGCAAGTCTGTTTTCTGCTTAGAGGCGCCCTGGGATTTCTACAGCTAAGTCTTTTTTTTTTTAAGTTATAGGAATAATACTTTTTGTTCTTCCCACAAAGAAACTTATTCCAGCAAATCAAGTTTCTATTTTGATAATTCAGGCCTACATAGTATCATCAAAATAATTATAGTAAAAAAAAAAACCCACCAAGCAAATGACTATAAATGTCTCTAGTGCATCTTTATTCAGTGAGAGCATCAAAGATTTGCAACATGGATTTTCTAACTTAATTCAGTTCCCTGCCCAGATTGACTAGAAAATTCTCATTTCATTACAATTGTAGATCTTTATTGCTTTTCATTATAGAATGTTTTCCTTAAGGAGTAGAAATTTTTGAGAAAGACATTTTCTGGAGTGATTTCAAAAATTATAGCACCTTATCCTTTTGAAAATCAAATTTGAATAAAATTCAAGCACAGTTTAAAATTCAATGTCCTGCTTTGGAGGACTTCGTGATAGGCCCAACAATACCTACAATGTACTGAGTAAGATCCTATGTTACATTTATTATCTGGTACAATAATAGCCTAATTTTTTCCTGAGATAAAATTCACATGATTATCTGTGCTTGAACCTGGGTGGCCTCCAACTTCGTATTCTCAAGGGTGAAGGGGAGCAGCGTCTTCTTCAACATTATCGCCTCTCCCTTACGCATCCAGAGCTCCTATTACTAATATCTCTACATTATCACTCCCACAGCAAACAGGAGTAGGATCTTCTTGGCAAACGACATATGAACCTATGCCTCATCTCCCCGGCTGCTCTGTGAAGGCAGCACACCCACTAGACAAAGTAAGGTTTCAAGGACTTCTGCCTTCCCAGCTCCTGTGGACCTGTTCTGGTCTGGAAACAGTACTGGAAGGCCGTGTCCCTTGGGGAAGGGAGCATTATTCTGCCCCCTGCAGACAGTAGGAGGGTTATGCAGACACGGTGGTGATGCCTACACAGCAGAGGCAGGAACATCTCGGATGGTTTTGAGAGTATTTGGAAATATGATAAAATAAGAGGGTTCTTGTGTAGATAGGACATTTTCCCAGGGGACAGGGTTGCAATTCAGAAAGTCTTGTCATCTGCCAGAATGATGACACATGCAGCCATCCCATGACAGTGACAGGCAACAGTAGGAGGTTCAGAGCAGAGGGAGGGGCAGACAGCAAACTGCACGTATTTCTCTGGGGACAGACATTTTTCAGAGAGACCAGGACTCAGAAGAAACTCCTTCGATTCTGTGCCATTAGGGAGGGAGACAGAACACAGAAGCCAAATTAAAGCAGTTTCCGTTATAAGATCCAGACTTTGAAAAATTAAAGGAAGCCTGGAAATGTTGGCATACTGGCATTTGGTGTCACACAATCAGGAAATGACCATTCCAATGAGACCAGCCTAAAATAGAAGAGGAGCTGGGCACAACACAGGTGCCAGACAAAGGGGGAAAAAACCGACCCAGACCTGATCAGGTAAAAGATAACTCCTTTAACCATGTCTGACTAATGATTTTACTGATTCCTAATGAGGAGGGATTGAAAGTTAATGGAAAAACCACAGGATATTTAATTTGCAGTTTCAATATATTAGCAAAAGTGTTCATGCTTCAGTTACTTCTTAAATAAGCTTTATGTAATTCTCGAGTTTGTGTGTGTGTGGCATTAGCATTTGTATCTCCCTCCTCAGGTGTAGATCTAATAGAGGCTGTTTCAGTCCAGAGTGCCCTGCAGGTACTGAGCCCACCGTAGAAAATTCAGTTATGCCCATGGGTGCAGTGACGGAATGAATGCTGGCCTCCCCCAGCGTGGGCCCTCTGCACTGCCCTGTGATCCTCTCAGACGTGGTCATTACCTGGCTCCCGAGGCCATTCTCGACCTAGGTTCATGGGCCAGCAGAGGTCGGGAAGTGGAGTCACAGACTGGTATTAGCTAGACTGTGCTAGCTGGCAATTGAAGAAATAAGCCATAAAGTTCAATTCAAGTCACATTTATGCTCTTTCTAAAGCCAAGTTTTAAAAATGTTATTAATTACAGATGCTTATTCATTAGTAGGTCAGCATCAGGACTCAAATATTGGCCTCTTGTATAAAAACCTCAGGTGAATCTGATACAGGTGGTCTATGGCCCACAATCTGGAAACTCTGCTTTAAGGAAACTGATTCCTGAGCTAAGGAATTTGCAGATTTATTAAGGAACGAGCCATTGAAATTCTGTCTGTGTGCAGAAATGAGCTGAGATACAGGGGTTGTCAATAAGCGGATCTGGAGCCCAGCTGGCCTGTCACTCTTCAGGCTGCTGTGCGCCTTTTCCACACCTTATAGTCATTTCCTGCTTGGAGATGTCAGATCAGACTGCTATAAATATGGAAAGGGGAGAGAGCAGACTTTTTCGTGCAGATTAAAAAGAATACCTCAAGTTCAGCTTTTCTACCAAACTAAGTAAATCAATAAGAATAAAAACTAAAATGGTCAGAAAAGGGTAAAAAGAGGCTACGGGAAGGATGAAGTCAGCGAAATGCACTGTCAGAGAAGAGGGGCCAGCCTTCAGGGCGCAGCGGTAATCCGAGGGCCCACGAGACTCTGTTCTCTGTGCAGGGAGTTCTTATTTTAGCAGCATGAGTTAACACCATAGATGAGTACTAGCTTAGGGTATTCATTTTTTTCTGAGTATGTACTTCCAATAGAAAAAAAAATGGTCTTTGGTGTGCTTGCAGAAATAAGAAATCCGAGTTCTCCTGAAGAGACGATGAAAGGACCCGAAGCAGGATGCTTCCCCTGGAGCTTCCCTCAAGGAGGACCAAGATTTATCTTTCTTGGCATGTAGGTCGACGATGGTTGTTTTAACACTGGGGTGTCCTCCCACAAAGGTCTTTCAAAGCTGGATTTAACGTTCTTCTCCCACCTCCCTCTAATATCGTCAATGGTAAGGCCAACTCTGGATAGCTATTGTAACTCGGACCTGGCTTAGTGAAATCTCACAGATGACCTAAACCTGAACTGTCATGATTTGGTAGCAGTCAATACTTGATTTGACCCATCTCTTCCATTCACCCTTTGCTGAGGATGCTGATTAGCCATGAAGAACACACAGCTACATGATGTAGGTGGGGGTAGGCGAAAACGATACAAAATACTAGAAAATGCCCTGGTTCCTGACCTTCAGGATCTCAATGATCTACTGAAGGCACCATCCTGTTTCCCCACCTCACACTGACATGGAGCCAGTTCACTGCTGGGTACACGCACTAGACCCTTACTAAAGATTGCCTGGAAGTCAACAATACTCTCTCAGTATTAAGTAATAATAGTATGGATATCCACCTCTTTTTTTTTAAAGTCCACCTCATCTCAGTTCATATGTTTAAAGTCAGTTCTGCTTTTTGGGCTGAGAGAGGGTCCATGTAGACTTGTATACATATACATGAGAGCCAGCAATTCCATGCCACCCCTTATTCTTGGCTCATGTCAGCAGTTCGTGCACAGAGTGGCTATGTTTAGGTGACTGTGGAAAGAACTTTGGAGAAGAAAGGAGGGTAAAGAGAAAGAAAAGAAATAAAGACTAAAATGCCCTCTATTTCAGGGGGAAAATATTTGTGTTAAAAACCAAAACAGTTTTGGCCAATTAACGTGCTTTGATCATTTCACTTGGCTCACTTCTTGGAGCTGCAGGTTTCTCACCTGAGGAACGAGAGCAATACCTACTTTGATGGTTGCCCTAAGGAGCAAGTGAAACAATTAAGGTTGCCAGATTTAGCAAATAAAAAAATAATGTCAATAAAAGTATGCCCATGCCATATATTTAGAACGTGGTAATAGTAAAAAATTGTTTGTTATTTATCTGAAATTCAAGCTTACTTTGTGCCCTATGATTTTTTTTCTGGCATCCCTAGAAACAATATATGATAACAGTGGCCTTTGTCGGGTGCCTTTCATGTGCCAGGCACTGCTGGGCACTTCAATTACATCGGTCATTATTCTAACAGCAGCTGAAGGCAGTTATTGCTAATCTCATTTTTCATCCAGGATGTGGAAGTTTTCCAAAGTGTAATAGCCAGGAAATAGCAGTGAAGATTCAAATCCACTACATCATGCTATTCTTTACTTGGTGAAAGCACTTTGAATTTGGAAAGTACCCAAGTGTTTTATTATGACAAATGATCTCTCTGTTTATTACCCCTATCCTGGGTACAGCAAAAGGGACCAGAGAGGAAATGGGAATATGGAGATTAAAAGGTGCCATCAATGTAAAAAAAGCCTGTATTTACTCCTCAGCTTCCAGGATAATGGTCTCTTGTCAGGAACTTTGTGTTTCTAGGGATACCAAGGAAAGGGCACCAGGGCTGCATCACAACATCACAGTGTACAGGCTCCACGTGGGGTGGTTGACTGCCAAGCCCATGCCAGAGCGGAGATTATTGACTAAATTAGTTATGTAATCAACTGTATTCATATTTTTACCTTCTCAGTAGCTTTTCAAATAACTGGCATCCCAAGTGAGATCTGTGTTTCTCTCCCTCTCTCTCTCTCTCACATACACACACACACATATACCACATACCCTAATGAACATTTTGTAGCAACACATTTAACACAAAAAGATACATATATATACACATCAGAATAGCTTCCTATAGGGGAGCAGTGGAAAGGGAACTGGCTATGAGAACAAGATAATAAACAAACAAATAAATAAATGATCTCATTAATTTGTTAATAGCACAAAGAAGAAAACTGGGTATATGATGGCTGAGGGTAATGTGCTATGAACTGAGAATGAATAATCCAGCAACTCTCATGTGATATCCAAGAGTAAAATGTACACCTGTAATTTCTGATCATCTGCTTCTCTAAACCATGCTCCTTTGTTTCCCAGGCTTCTCTGTCCTCAATGGTCCGTCATTGCATGCTGAGGGTCACCACAGGCAGAGGGCAGCGGAGGCCTGCTCTGCAGGGAAATTCTCGCAGGGACTGAGGTCAAGGTAGGGTGGCCTAATTTCCTATACATCCCTACCTGCGGGCTAGAAGGGGGAGCCAGGCTAAGCCTCAAGCCAGCCGCAAGGCAGATGTGGGTAATGGAAAGCCAAGGAGAGAGTCGGGAAGGAAAATCAGGACCTGGCAAGCCCTCTCAGAGGGCAAGACACCCAGGCTATGTTCCTGTGGCGGTTTTCTGAGGAGGTCACTTGGGTGGCACCTCAAACACAACTGCACATGCTTTTAACTGCCACTGGGAGGTAATGGGAAAGCTTTTCCTTTAATGCAACTTTGTAGTTCATAGTATTAAAATTTATATAAAATACTAAATGCAATTTGCTTATACTAAAAATGGTTCAGAGTTTGATTTTAATATGTCTGTATACAAACAGTGGGCTTAAGCTCCAAGTGGGGAATAATCATTTCCTTATTTGACATTTTTCAATCTTAATTTTTTTCACTTTAAAGTGTATTGGTATTAGCAAACAGTGCAAATATTCAACAAATCAATATTATGGAGTAGATTCTTTTGAACAGCATGAGTGAGAAATTTGTGGATTTAAACTTAATTTGAAATCATAATGAATTCAAGGTCCCATTCCTTGGAGAGTGGTGTAGTTGAAGATAAAAAGTCTTAGTGTACTTGCTATGTCCTAAGGGTATATCATACAGCAGAGAATACCCTAGGAAGAGACTAACAACATTTCCAGTAAATATGTTGGGTATTTTTTATATCATACTTCCAGAAGAAATTTAGAAATAGGGCTTTTGCTCTAAATGCCTAGGAAAAAATTATTTGAGAAAGGGCTCAGAAAAATTAACAGTGTTTTCATTCGGTACAGAGGCGTTATCTTTGATCACAGCCTGCTTAGCTCTCTTGTGCTGTATTTATAAAGCTCTCTGGCTGATCTTCTGAGGTAGACGGTTAGATTATTTCTGCCTTCTTAGCCATGTGATGACGAGCCCTGATGGGTTGAAATGGCTCACTGTGGCGGAATGCCTTCTCGTCACCAATGCAAAAGAATCCGACTTAATGGCAAATTATAAAATCTCTGGGTAGCTCCTAGCTAAAATTGTTTGATTTCCCCATATAAACCCTTCTTTTAAAGCAGCCTGCAATTTCAGAGGAGGTCCTAGGCATGTAAAAAATCTGGGTCACTCCTCATGCATTATAGAAAGAAGTCTGTGACAAACCAAGGCTTCAGGACCCATCTGTAGCCATGTGGGAAGTGTGTGAGTTTGGAAGTAAAGCTGGTGGGGGCACCCACAGTAGCTTTCAAACCCTGACCCTCAGCATTAAGACTACCAAATACTGACTTCTGGCCAAGATGGAGGCATAGGTCGACACACTGTGCCTCCTCTCACAACCAAAAAAAGAACAACAAAAAATTTAAAAACAAAAAACAACCAGAACTGACAGAAAATTGAACCGTATGGAAGTCTGACAACCCAGGAGTTAAAGAAGAAACATTCATCCAGACCGGTAGGAGGGGTGGAGACAGGAAGACGGGCACAGAGGACTCTTGGCAAGGCGGTGGTTGGCGGACCAGGGCAGGCAAAGCAGTGGCTGGCTGACCCAGCGATCCCACACACATGCGCGAATAAATAGGGAGGAAGAACTGGGGAGTGAGACAGACTACGCAGCCCAGGGTCCCAGCACGGGGAAGTAAAGCCTCAAACCTCTGATTGAAACACCTGTAGGGGTTGAGGCGGCAGCAGGAGAAACTCCCAGCCTGACAGAAGAGTCCGTTGGAAAGACCCACAGGGTCCTAGAACGTACTCAAGCACACCCACCCGGGAATCAGCACCAGAAGGGCTCAATTTGATTGTGGGTAGTGGGGGAAGTAACTGAAAATCAGCAGAGAGTGGAGCAAGCAGCATTGTTCCTTCTTGGACACCTCCCCCATAAACAGCGTCACAATGCAGCAACGTGGGATGCCCTGCCCTGGTGAACATCTAAGGCTCTGCCCCTTACATGTAACAGGTGCAACGAGACAAAAAAAAAAAAAAAAAATGTCTCAGATGAAAGAACAGATCAAAGCTCCAGAAAAAATACAACCAAGTGACGAAGAGATAGCCAACCTATCAGATGCACAGTTCAAAACACTGGTAATTAGGATGCGCACAGAATTGGTTGAATATGGTCATAAATTAGAAGAAAAAATGAAGACTATGCTAAGTGAAATAAAGGAAAATGTACAGGGAACCAACAGTGATGGGAAGGAAACGGACTCAAACCGATGGCGTGGACCAGAAGGAAGAAATAAATATTTAACCAGAACACAGTGAAGAAACAAGAATTCAAAAAAATGAGGAGAGGCTTAGGAACCTCTAGGACATCTTGAAACGTTCCAACATCTGAATCATAGGGGTACCAGAAGGAGAAGAGCAAGAGAAATAAATTGAGAACTTATTTGAACAAATAATGAAGGAGAACTTCCCCAATCTGGCAAAGGAAATAGACTTCCAGGGAGTCCAGGAAGCTCAGAGAGTCCCAAAGAAGTTGGACCCAAGGAGGAACACACCAAGGCACATCATAATTACATTATCCAAGATGAAAGATAAGGAGAGCATCTTAAAAGCAGCAAGAGAAAAGGAGACAGTAACCTACAAAGGAGTGCCCATCAGACTGTCAGCTGATTTCTCCAAAGAAACCTTCCAGGCAAGAAGGGGCTGGCAAGAAGTATTCCAAGTCATGAAAGGCAAGGACCTACATCCAAGATTACTCTGCCCAGCAAAGCTTTCATTTAGAATGGAAGGGCAGATAAAGTGCTTCCCAGATAAGGTCAAGTTCAAGGAGTTCATCATCACCAAGCCCTTATTATATGAAATGTTAAAGAGACTTATCTAAGAAAAAGAAGGTCAAAAATGGGAACAGTAAAATGACAACAAACTCACAGCTATTAACAACCAAACCTAAAACAAAAACAAAAACAAACTAAGCAAACAACTAGAACAGGAACAGAATCACAGAAATGGAGATCACATGGAGGGTTATCATCAGGGGAGTGGGTGGGGAGAGAGGGGGAAAAGGTACAGGGAATAAGAAGCATAAATGGTAGGTAGAAGATAGACTGGGGGAGGTTAGGAATAGTATAGGAAATGTAGAAGCCAAAGAACTCATATATATGACCCATGGACATGAACTAAAGAGGG
>VMDR010029548.1:0-12706 GCA_007922815.1 Macrotus californicus
GTTAAAGTATCATATGTTTTCCATTTCTTCATTTTCATTGAGGTCCCTCCAACATGTACATACTTTATATTGTATGTGTATATTATGTTATATATACTTGATATATTTAATGATATAGAGTTGGTACTTTATGAACGTGATAAGAAGAAGTATGCTTCTGTGGCCAAATCATTTCTGATTGAGGCTGTGAACACAGGTAAAAGTAGGGCAGACCCAGCCATCAAGAAATTTTCAGACAGTAATTTTTCCCTTGGCATATTTTTTTAAACTTAATTTAAGGCATGTAATAATGGTATAAAAATGACCAAAAGAGTTTTTTTTTTTTTTGTATTCATGGTTTTTACTAATTTACTTCAAAAAGAAAATGTCAAATTTTTGTTTATTTTTTATTTCAATAGATGAAGAGATGTCATATTCAGTGATGTCATTTAGCAGTTTGAAGTCAGACATAATATGAATATTTGCACCACAGAAATTGGCAGATTCTACACATCAGGACTTTTATTTGGAAAGCCAGTTGTTAAAGCTTTAACAGAGCCCCAATGCATGCATGTGAATGAACTTGGTAGCTCATTGTTGCTTTTCATGGATTAGTAGGCACATAACACAATACGTACTTCAAAAGAACGTACTTCCACTCAGTCTAATAATTTGGAGTTAGGAAATTTAAGACTTAAATAAGACTCTAATTAAAGCAAATGGGATTAAGAAACTAAAGAAACTAAAATTAAGGAACTAAAATTAAGGAACTAAAATTAAGGAAGAATTCCTTTTCAAGGAAAATTTTGACAAGAAAGACAAATTTCAGAATGAGATATTGTGAAACATAGGATTTATTCTTTAAACTGGTAGATGGGCCTCAGGGATTAGATTGCCAAGTGTGTTGAATGAGGCATCATGTTATTTCAATCTTCACCAGGGACTGGCAAGTGGGAAGGGAAATCGTGCTATGGCAGCCATTAAGTCCCAGTATGCTCATCTTTTAGCCTGCACTGACTTTATGCTTGGAACATATGGTCACTTTCTCCATAAGCCCTAGAACATTGTACCAAGTTACATTGGAGACAAATTGCTGAGCCAATACTTTGCTGTATAATTGACATCAAAGTGATATAGGAGGATAATATTTTTCAGGGGAGAAAGATTTCAGGTACAAAGATTTTAGGTGGCTAATGAGCAATTTAGGATGACAGAGATACCTCATCACTGATGATAGCTTAATGATATGAAAGCACATTCCTGCCACCTCAGTATAAATGGGAGAAGCCCAGGAATCCATTCACAAATGTGGTTTAATGCTTTAAATAATACATAAAACCTAAAAACCCAAAATTCCAAAGGGAAAGCCACCATACATAACTTGATAATAGTTCCTAAAGTTAAAGCCTTGAATAAATACCAGGAAGCCAATATTTAAAATAAGTTAAAGAACTGCCTAAGCCACTAGAGACAGCTCCTGCAGTTTTTAACATGCTGTCATTCAGGAAAGACTGCTGAGGAAAAACAGGAAGAATGGAAATCTCAAAATAGATTATTGCAAAATGAAAAGCATATGGCATGCAACTGTACAAATTTAGCATACTTGTCCAAAGTCAATGCTTTCTAAATATAATCATTCCATGTCACACCAAGCCAGAGTGATGACACAGAAAAAATGCCTTTGGCCACCTGGCCAAATTAAAAGAACATTCTTGGAGTGGCATTACTCTTTGTTTACAGTGTGAATTCTTGTCTTTTAAGTGAAAAGCATGATTTTACCATAATGTGCCTTTAATCAAGCAGCTGGGTTAAATTCTTTAGCCTCTGGAATGAGGCTAGCATGGCCAGAACTGTAGAAGTTAGAAGAGAAGACTGAATTCCAATAATGCACCTCGGATCTTCCTAAAGCTGCTTGCATGTGTGCGATAAAACAGAGAGCTTTCTACTGAAGGTGTTAAATCATTCTCAGAGGAGAGATTTAAGAAGTGTAGAGTAGACATAATTTTCCCCCATGGGTCTAGGAGGACTATAAATGGGAAGCTAGTGAAAAACAGAACAAACGCAAATCATTTGGGGTGTGTATTGCTGCAACAAAAACTCCTCTCAAGGAGTCTGAATCAATGAATTATGGCTTGAGTCATAACCTTTTTATTTCATATCTCTTGATCTGATGGGTCTTTGGGGCAAAGCTGAGTTAGGAGGTTCTTCTGCTTCATGTGACATCAACAAGGGTCACTTTATGGTATGTAGCTTGTAGCTGGTCTGGCCTGAAGGGTCCAGCTGACCTTTTAGCTTGCCCAGTGACTTAAAGGACAAAACTCAGCAGGGCCATTGCCTTTCTTGTGTGGTCTAGAGACCTCCCTACATGGGTGACTGTACTTCTTCCAGGACAGGGGAGAGCTCTGAGAGAACAGGCAGAAACTGCTGGTCCCCTTAGAGGCTAGGCCCAGAATGGTTGTCCCTTCTGCCATACTCTGTTGGTCAAAGTAGCAACAGGCCACCCCAATCCAAAGGGTGGAGAAACATATTCTACTTTTCTCTGGGAAGAGTGTCATGCATTTGCAGTGATCGTGGATGTGCTTCCACCTTCCCACTGGCCAAAAAATAGTTTAGATTGTCCCCACAGCACCCTCCAAGTCTCATTCCTTATGTCATTGGCTTTGAGTTTAGGATCTCATCTTCTAAGTTAAGTCTAGATGTAGATGAGGCTTTTCTGTTGCTCTTCCTTAAGTGCACTTCCTTTTGCTTTGAGGACCTATGAAGTAAAGAGACAACTTATCTTCCCCAATATACAATTGACACACATTATTCTAAAGAAGAAAAATGGGAGGTACATAACAGTCCCTGATCCTTGTCACTAGTTTTCTGATTAAGGTCCAGTCCTGTTCGCTTGAAATAATTTCCCTCCATTCTTGAGTTTATCTGTTGTCCATTGATAAGTAACAAATAATCCAGACCTTAATGGCTTAAGACAACAATTTCCTACTTTCTCTCATATTTCTGTCAGTTAACTGGACTCAAGTGAATGCCTCTTACTTGCTGAGATGCAGTTATAGTCAGCCTTGACTGGGGCTGCTGTCATTGTGGGCTCGCCTGGGCTGTCTCTGGTGTCTTCCCAGAGTTCCAGGTGATGAGGCTGGGTGTGGAGGCCTGAGCTCCACACCATCTTTGTGGTGGTTGGAATTGGGACTCTGAAAGACTTTCCCACATTGCCATATTAGTTGGCTTCCTGTCCTAGGCTCCCATTGAGAGGCTCTCAGTGAAGACTGAGAGGAAAGAGAAGCAGACAGGAAGTTCCTTTCTGTTTTCAGCTTCAGTCCAGTTAGAGCAGACACTTGGTTCCAACCCTAGCTATTTCTTCTTTTTATTGTTAGTGAGGTAGAATTTACATAACATTAGATGTGTTTCAGGTATACAATGTAATGATTCAGTATTTGTATCCATTGCAAAGTGATCATGACAATAAGTCCAGCTCACATCTATCACCATACATAGTTACACATTTTTTTCTTGTGATGATAACTTTCAAGATTCAATCACCTAGCTACTTGAAAATATGTAATACAATAGTATTAACTATAGTTTCCGTGCTGTACGTTATATTCCCAGGACCTACTTTATAACTGGAAGTTACAAAAGTTTGTACTTTTAACTCCCTTTTCCCATTTCCTCCTCACCCTGCCACCCAGGCAACCATCGATCTGTTCTCTACATCAGGCACTACAAAGGACCTCCTCCTCAGGCTGAGTACCAGTTGTGTAGCCTTGACCCATAGATATGAACACCAGTCCTAAGGAGCCCCATCTCAAACTCCTGGGTTCTAGTAACCCCAACTCTTTCTTTGGGGTCCCTCAGCCAGCTTTGAAACCAACTTCTGCAGTTATTAATCTGAATGGCCTCAGCACACTTTTAAAAAAAATATTTCTTTATTTTTAGAGAGAGGGGAAAGAAGGGGGAAAGAGAGAGAAAGAAACGTCAGTGTGAGGTTGCCTCTCACGCACCCCCACTTGGGGACCTGGCCCGAAACCCAGGCGTGTGCCCTGACCGGAAATCAAATGCCGCAGCAACCTCTTGGTCTGCAGGCTGGTGCTCATCCACTGAACCACACCAGCCAGGGCCTCCGCATGCTTCTTTACTCTTTCAACCCTCTGGTATTTATAAAGCCAGTTCTCTGTGTTAAATCCCCTCTGTGTGACATAGTATGGTTTCTGTGGACCTGCTGGACACAGAGATTTGACAAAGATGCCTTCTTTTTGCCACTTTTTCAATCTGATTCAGAGAGCTTATTTAAGTTTCTGGCCCTGAGTGTTAGGCCTATGCAGCAAGTCTGCTGCACTAGCTTACAGATGTAGAACAAAGACCCAGAAGGAGAGATGGTGTGAGCATTAGAAAATATGTATGATATATTCTCTGGAGAATTCAGGAATTTTGAGAGTTATGTTCTAAGAGTTGGGGGCGGGGGACAATGTAAAGCTCACTTCTGTCAATCAGCAAGTTAATACCTGTCCCTAGCACTTTAAGAAAGAAAAATCAGACTTCTGGCCAAGATGGAAGCTTAGGTAGATATACTTTGCCTCCTCACACAACCAAAAGAAGGACAACAGCAAATTTAAACACAAAAAATAACCAGAACTGCTAGAAAATTGAACTGTATGGAAGTCTGACAACCAAGGAGTTAAAGAAGAAACATTCATCTAGACAGGTGGGGAGAGGGACAGAGAAGGGCAACCAGGGAGGAGAGGATGTGGCAAGGTGGTGGCTGAAGGACCAGGCGGGTGAAGTGGTGGCTGGTGCGGCTGGGGCCAGCAAGGTGGTGGCTGGTGGACCAGTCAGCCCCACATTTGCATGCAGATAAACCGGGAGGAACAACTGGGAAGCAAGACAAACAACACAAACCACAGTTGCAGCACGGGGAAACAAAGCCTTAAACCTCTTATTGAAAAAACCTGTAAGGGGTGTAGTGGTGGGAGAAACTCCGAGCCTCACAGGAGAGTTCCCTGGAGAGACCTACAAGGTCCTGGAATGTACACAAACTCACCCACCGGGGAACCAGCACCAGAAGGGCTCAATTTGCTTATGGGTAGCGGGGGAACTGACTGACAGCCTGCCGAGAGCCCAGCAAGTGGCATTGATCCCTCTCTGACCCCTCCCCCACATACAGTGCCACAACACAGGGTTACCCCACCCTGACCAATATCTAAGTCTCCACCCCTTACAACATAATATGCACGCTGAGACAAAAAAAAAAAAAAATGCGGCCCAAATGAAAGAACAGATCAAAGCTCCAAAAATAGAACTAAGTGATGAAGAGATAGCCAACCTATCAGATGCAGAGTTCAAAACACTGGTAATCAGGATGCTCCCAGAAATTGTTGAGTATGGTCACAAAATAGAGGAAGAAGTGAAGGCTATGCTAAATGAAATAAAGAGAAATATACAGGGAACCAACAGTGAAGAGAAGGAAACCAGGACTCAAATCAACAATTTGGACCAGAAGGAAGAAAGAAACATTAAACCAGAACAGGATGAAGAAACGAGAATTCAAAAAAATTGAGGAGAGGCTTAGGAACCTCTGAGACAACTTTAAACATTCCAACATCCGAATCATAGGGGTGCCAGAAGTTGAAGAGGAAGAGCAAAAAATTGAAAACTTATTTTAAAAAAATAATGAAGGAGAACTTCACCAATCTGGCAAAGGAAATAGACTTCCAGGAAGTCCAGGAAGCTCAGAGAGTCCCAAAGAAGTTGGAACCAAGGAAGCACACACCAAGGTGCATCATAATTACATTACCCAAGGTTACAGATAAGGAGAGAATCTTAGCAGCAGCAAGAGACAGTTACCTACAAAGGAGTGCCCATTAAGATGATCAGCTGATGTCTCAAAAGAAACCTAGCAGGCAAAAAGAGGCTGGAAAGAAGTATTTGAAATCATGAAAGGCAAAGACCTACATCCAAGAACACTCTATCAGGCAAAGCTATTATTTGAAATGAAAGGATAGATAAAGTGCTTCCCAGATAAGGTCAAATTAAAGTAGTTCATCATCACCAAGCCCTTATTATATGAAATGTTAAAGGGACTTATCTAAGAAAAAGAAGATAAAAACTATGAGCAGTAAAATGACAACAAATTCACAACTATCAACAACTGATCCTAAAAAAAAAAACAAGTTAAGTGAACAACTAGAATAGGAACAGAATCACAGAAATGGAGATCACATAGAGGGTTATCAGCAGGGAAGAATGGGGGAAAAGGTACAGGGAATAAGAAGCATAAATGGTAGGTACAAAATAGACAGGGAGAGGTTAAGAATGGTATAGGAAATGGAGAAGCCAAAGAACTTATATGTATGACTCATGGATATGAGCTAAGGGGGGGCAATCCTGGTGTGAGGGGGCATGCAAGGTAGAGGGGAATAAAGGGGAGGAAAAAAGTGGGACAACTATAATAGCATAATCAATAAAATATTTTTTTTTAAAGAGAAAAATCAACATTGCCTCTTTCAAGTTTTTACCCTAGTCTGCTTTCCTTTACTCTCAAACCACAGCTATAGCTTTCATTATTGTGCTGGCATTTCCATTATGGGCCCCTTCCATTTTATTGGATCATTCAAATTGTTTTCTTGAGCGTATTGGTCTCAGCCCTCCCATGGCTCTGAGACCAGCAGCTTCCCCAGGCTTTGGCTCTGGAAGGGAAGAGGAAGGATATCCTTTTCCTTACCCGTCCTAGTCAAATCTTTAGATGGAATGCTTCAGTTTTTCTCTTCATTCTTTACCATTCTTGGTAAGGAATGAGTTTTTAGAAATAGAGTTCCATTAACAAAGTATGCCACTATGAAACAATTTGCCATTTTTTGAAACCATTCTCTTAGGTGGATCAGCTCACCAGAAAAGGAGGGCAGGGAAGTGTTAATGTCCATTAAAGGCCAGATATATCATTTTTAACCTCACAAGAATCCTATTAATAAGGTACAATTATGTGTACTTCAATAATGGAAGAAACTGAAGCCTGGAGAAGTAATTCTTAATTAGTAAATGCTAGTGCTGAAATTCAAATGTAGAACATACTCCAAAGTCTCTTTTCTTTTTTCTTTTGTTCTGTTTTCCTTTGACTGATGAGACAGGCTAGAACCAGAAGACAGGAACCACATAAGGTGTCTGAAAATTGTACTGTTTCTTTAGAGGAAGAATATAAACTCCCTAGGAGATTCAATGAGAAATAAGATAGGACCTGGGATAATCCAGCATTCAGCCATTATTTATTCAAGTATACTTTCTGTTCCTTTCTCTCTCTCCTCTTCTTCTGGGATTCCCATCAGCATCTGATGTTATGCTTTGTGATGACCCACAGGCCTCCAAGGCTCTGTTCATTTTCTTCATTCTTTCTTCTCTGTTCCTCTGACTAGATACTGTATTTTACTGTATATAATGTGCACCCAAGGTTTTACTGCCAATTCCCATGTATAATTTACATTATGCATAGAAATTAGTTCTATCCATGTATAATGTGTATCCTTATGTTTTCCTAAAAAATTTGGGCAAAAAAGTACCCATTATACAGGGCAAAATATGGTAATTTCAGCTGATGTATCTTCAAGCTCTCTGATTATTTTCTTCTGTCATTTCAATGTGCTGTTGAGCCCCTCTAGTGAATTTTTCATTTCAAACTGCAAAACTTCTATTTGGTTCTTTTTTAAAATTTCTGTTTATTATTATTCTCTATTTGGTAAACATCATTTTTATGTTTCCTTTAATCATTTAAGCATAGTTTCCTTTAGTTCTTTGAACGAACTCATAATAGCTGATTTAAAATCTTTTTCTATTCTCAGAACCTTCCTGCCACTGTGTTCGGACTTTGCTGCTCCAGCTTCCAGGGCACATCCCATTCTACCAGCCTGTGAGCACCAGCAAAGAAAAAAATTCATATTTTATTGCCTGATTTTTTTGAGGTGAGCAAAAATTTTAATTTGAACCATGAGGGAAATTATGCACATCCAGGCAGGCCAGTTGTGGCAACCAGATTGGTGCCAAGTTCTGGGAGGTGATCAATGATGAACGTGGCATCAACCCCACTGGCACCTACCACAGGGACAGTGACCTGCAGCTGGGTCACATCTCTGTGTATTACAATGAAGCCACAGGTGGAAAATATGTTCCTCGTGCTATCTTGGTGGATCTAGAACCTGGTACTATGAACTCTGTTCGCTCAGGTCATTTTGGTCAGATCTTCAGACCAGACAACTTTGTTTTTGTCAGTCTGGGGCAGGCAACAACTGGGTCAAGGGCCACTGTACAGAAGAGGCCTAACTGGTTGACTCAGTCCTGAATGTGGTGCAGAAGGAGGCTGAAAGCAGTGATTGCCTGCAGAGCTTCCAGCTGACCCACTCACTGGGTGGGGGCACAGGCTCTGGAATGGGCACCTTGCTTATCAGCAAGATCTGTGAACAGTATCCTGACTGCATCATAAACACTTCAGTGTGGTACCTTCACCCAAAGCGTCTGACACCATGGTTGAGCCCTACAACACCACCATCTCTATCCATTGGTTGGTAGAGAATATCAGTGAGACCTGCTGCATTTATAATGGGACAGTTTATGACAGATATCTGCTTCCACACCCTTTAGCTGACCACACCAACCTATGGGGACCTGAATCACCTCATGTCAGCCACCATGAGTGGTGTCACCACCTGCCTCCACTTCCCTGACCAGCTCAATGCTAACCTCTGCAAGCTGGCAGTCAACACAGTCCCTTTCCCACGCTTCCACTTCTTCATGCCTGGCTTTGCCCCTCTAATCAGCCATGGAAGCCAGCAGTATCAGGCCTTCACTGTACCCGAACTGACCCAGCAGGTATTTGATGCCAAGAACATGATGGCTGCTTATGACTCCTGCCATGGTAGCTACCTCATCATGGCTGCTGTCTTCCATGAGTAGATGTCCATGAAGGAGGTGGTTGAGCAGATGCTCAATGTGCAAAACAAGAACAGCAGCTACTTTGTGAAGTGGATCCCCAACAATGTCAAGATGGCTGTCTGTGACATCCCACCCAGAGGACTGAAGATGGCAGTCACCTTCACTGGCAACAGCACGACCATTCAGGAGCTGTTCAAGCACATCTCAGTGCAGTTCACAGCCATGTTCCGCCAGAAGGCATTCCTGCACTGGTAACATGGGTGAAGGCATGGATGAGTTGGAGTTCATCAAGGCTGAGAGCAACATGAATGGCCTCATCTCCAAGTACCAGCAGTATCAGGACCCCACCACAGAAGAGGAGGGGGATTTCAGTGAGGCGGCTTAAGGGCAAGTCTATCATTCAGGCTTTTCAGTTCCCTTAGCCTTCTTCCTCAACTGCCCCTTTACACTTCTTCAGAATTTGCATCTTCTGCCTTTTTTTTTCTTTTAGGGGTGTTCCTGACACATAGTAGGCATTCGATAAATCTTTGTTGCTTGTTGAATGTCTCCTATCTCTTTTCACTCTGGGAAATCTATTCTGCCATTTTGGGATAATCTTGTATTTCCTTCTAGTGCCCATTCCTTCCATCTATCCAGTTAACATCCCCCCCACACACACACCCCACACGACCCCTGCTCTGTTTTCAAGGTAATTCTCCCAGAAACTGGGTCTTATACAGATCCCATTTAGGACTGTGTGCTGAAAACACCATCCTAGGCCCATGTGGTAGCCAAGGGGAAAGGGAATGATGCTAACTTTAGCAGGTAGAAGTCCCTACAAGGAATGGGTGGGGTTTCCCATTCTAGAAGAGTTTTGGAGACTGGATTTGGGCTGTTCTAGTTTCCAGGTATTTTTCCCTGCTCCACCCCCAGCTTTGGGGAAGGTGTGAACAGTATTACCTCAGTTTTCAGTCTCTCTTAAGCTCTGTCCTAAGTTTTTTCCTTTGCAGGGGTCAGCTGCACTCTGTCAAGTGGGGTCCTTCCCTCTTTCACTTTACCTCTCGCATTGAATAGCTTCCTTTCTCTGGATAGAGGAAGAGGTAAAGGGGGGAGGGTGACCAGTCTTGGTCCCTAAGCCTCCAGAAAGGCCCTCCCCATCTCAACCTTTTCTTACCCAAAAAGGAATAGCAGTCTGGTATGTGTGTGAAAAGGTATGTACTGCCATCTAAATGTTGGAGTCATTCCCTGAAGGGGAGGGGACAGCACACCATCTGTCTTTTGACAATACCTCATTTCTTTTGCTCTTGCTTTCCCCTCTGCCACCCTTGATGTTGGCCTATCCTACACTTCAAATTTCTGTTTTGTCTTGAACTTGCTTTTTATCATATTGAAAAAAATGATATTGCCCCAAGAGCCAAAAATAAATGGAAGTTGAAAGAAATAAATAAAGCCTTTTTTTTTTTTTTTTAGTGATTTTAACACCTGGACTTTGCTGGGGAAATCTTCCCTTGAAAGTTTTCTTCCTATCTGAGCATTACTGCCCTTCATATTTTGCATGTCTTATACACTTCTGTGAAAAATTAAATGTTTTAAGTAATATAATGTAATAATTTTAAAAATCAGCTTGGTGATCCAGTAATAACTGGATAGAGACCACCTTCAATGCTTTTAAATGTACCTCAATACGCCTTTGCTGTGAGGCTCTTTCTGTATGTGTGGACATGTCCTTGGCACTCTAGCCGGTAGGTTCCTACTCTGCCTCAGCCTTCCCTTACTGCTCACACAAAGCCTCAAATTCTGCTGGAGGCTGGAGGTGAGGACCTTTTCATACCATTCCCAGGATCAGCACATGCACATGGCTTTCTAGATCCCTGGCAATATGTCCAAGTTTTTCAATATTCCCTATGTACATGTCAATCTCCAATATTTCCTTTTAAGTTTCTTAGCCCTTGTTACTCCCAGATGGTATTTCTCCCTCAGGCAGCTGTGCTATTAAACACATAATGCTACCTGTTTTTTGAAAAACTCTTAGGGATAAGGCTGTTTGCACATAGCCATCTTAGAGTTAGATTAAAAGACAATCCCTGACAATACATCTTTGAAAGGAACTGCCATATGGGTCAAGTGGTAACAGTTCTCCAGAGATGAGGCTTTTGGGGAGCTCCAAACCCATTTTGGGTCCTCCAGTAGCTCCTGGAGTGATAGTTTTTACAGTCATCATAGTTTCAAAGCTGCTGGTGTTCGAGCCTACCACCAGGTTTGGGAGAGGTTGATGGGAATAGGACAAGTAGAAAAACATAAAGCTTGCTACTTGTACCAAAGTCCAGTCATTTATTTGGAGTATAGTTGTACTCCTGAGATTTTTGCAATTCTTTGGTTATTTTCCAGAGTTGTAAAAAAAAGTTGATTTTGACCACTTTTGTTGGCATTCTCACTGCTTTTTTGGAAGATCACTCTCTTGAAGGTTCTTATGTCGCAGACCCAAAAGTTAGAGCCAGGAATCTAGTATCGTAGAAGAGAGACATCCACTGAGAAGCGAACTGAATTTATGCTTCAAGTAACCTGTGATTTTCTTTAAGTTATGTTATTTAGGAATGCTTTTTGTTTTTTAAAAATATTTTATTTATTTACTTTTAGACAGAGGGGGAAGGGAAGGAGAAAGAGAGGGAGAGAAACATCAATGTGTGGTTGCCTCTTGTGTGTCCCCTACTGAGGACCTGGCCTGCAACCCAAGCATGTGCCCTGACTAGGAATTGAACTGGTAACCCTATGGTTTGCAGGCTGGTGCTCAATCCACTGAGCCACAGCAGCCAGGGCTAGGAATGCTTTTTGAAAGCAGCAGTTATCTCAACTGTGCCCTGACTAATCAAGGAAACAGGGTATAGAATTATCAGAAGAAACATATGCACCTAAGCCCCAAAGACATAGCAGTGCTGGGAACTAGAATGCATGAATCCCAGGGGAAGACGGCTCTAATGGGCAGTGTTGCCAAGTGGTCAGTGTTTCCCCCTACCTAGATATTCTTCTAGTGCTAAAAAATTAGAAGGTTTGGGATTTTATTTGAATAAATAAGCCAAGTTGTCGCGGTCCTGGACGGCAGGACCGCGTGTTGTGGAATGCTTGTCCTATATCCCCAGACAAGTGATGAACAAAAATTCATACGAACTAAAGGAATCCGGTGGAGAAAAGGGGATACGTGGCCGATCTTCCCAGGATCAAGAGAGAGGGGCCAGACCCTTTGCCTCGTAGGCTTTCATTGATATTCTAGGTAGATTACATCAAGGAGGGTCCTCCTTCACTGTGCACAGGTTTGCTTTAGGTGGTTACCATAACAAAAGAAAGAATGTTGCTAATCCCTTTAAGATAAAGGGCATTTGCAATTGTAAAGGGAAAAGGTTGAACTGGTTACACCCAAACTTGAGAGGTTTAGCATAGATTTTAGGAAGTTCCTTTAAAGATAAGCAGTAAACACATGCTTCCTCAATTCAAGGTGAAGGAGTTTTTTAGCAAAAGCAAGTCTCAAAGCGGCCTAGGTGCAATGCAGGCCTGATTCCCCATGGGAGACCTATTCACAGATGTTCTCTGCACGCCACACGCAACTGTCTGTGTTCAGAACCAGAACCGAGCCACAAGATTGCATCACACATGGATCGGTTCCCTATACCAACTAAAATAACAGTTATGTCTTTGGAAACACTCTTACAACCAATCTAAATAATGCAGGCTAAAATCATCAGTGCTTCTGCCCCAGACTGCCTGTCTGTCACAAATGCACTGTCTGTCTGTGCACCACTGGAATCATGAGGATTGACCTGGACTTCGGTTCTTCACTTAC
>VMDR010029549.1:0-12702 GCA_007922815.1 Macrotus californicus
CGAAGGATGAACTTTGAGTAGCACGGAAGAGCTTCAGCACAGTAAGTGTAATCACTGACATATATTTGATGACATTAACATAAGAACAAAGACTCCATGTTTAATGGTCTAAGGAAGCATAGTTCTTTTTACATCAAAGCCATAATTTAAATTTTTATAAGTAATTTTTAAGCACCTATTTGGAATGAAGCTTTCTGCTTGAAACTAGGCATAAAGATTGGACAGATACTGCTTCTCTCTTTAACACTGGTGAGACAGATAAAAAAAGTGGAACATAATTATAACTCAGAGTAGTAGTGGTGTGTTTGAAAGAGGCAAGGGGGATATGGGAGAGCAAGCAGCCTTTACCTCAGTCTGGGAAGCTGGCCTAGGGGAAATCTTCCTAGGGGAAATAACAGGTGATTAGATGCCTGGAGGCAAATTAGGGATGGGCCAGGGGAAGATGTAGGAGAGAAGGGCTTCCAGGTAGGGAACAAAAGCAGCAAAAGAAAGGAAACTAGAGCAAAGAGCATTGTGGGAACTGAATCTTGCGATAATGTTGCAAGTTCAGGAATCAAATCACAGAAGGGCCTCGGATGATAATATCTGAACTTTTTTCTGAGAAGGGAAGAGAATAATATAATTAATTATAATTGTTTAGAAAGGTGATTTTGGGCACAGAGAGGATTGTTTGGGGACAGTGTGAAACTGGTAGAAGGCTCAATGTGGGGGGAAGAGTGGACACAACAGAAATCTAGGAAAAAATTATGAGGACCCAAAGTAAGTCAGGGCAGTAGCAGTGGAAATAGCATGTATAATGAATCATATAGTGAGTAAGTAGATGAGAGAGTTTGATAACTCATCGGACAGGAGGTAACGGAGAAAAGTGAGCAGAGGGATATACCCCAGATTCTATCTCAGATGCCATTTCAAGATACAGAAAATGCTTTTAGGTTTGTGGAATAAATGTATGCTGACTTGGAAATTCAACCTAGTGGAAATATTTAAGCAGTTGAAATACATTGTCCAATAAGTTCAGTAGAGGGTCTGAGTTGACACTGTATATTTAGTAGTCATCAATATAATGATTGTTGAAGACATACTGTGCATAAGTTCATTCACACTGCGTAGAGTGAGAAACTAATGGTGTAAGTGGAAGAATAAATCTATACAAGAAACAGAAAATATGTAAATTGAGAGCCACGTATGTACCTGAAAGGCAAGCAATGAATGCCAAAGGAAGAGTGTCAGCAAGAAATGTTTTTTATCAATGGCCTCAAGAGGCATGTCAAAATGGTAAGGGCTGACAGTATGTATTTGATTTGGTGATAATTTTGTTAACATTGGCAAAAATAATTTCAGCGGAATAAGATGTTAGAAAACTCATTTTTGAAAGTTTGATGAAGTATTATTAAACCCTAACTTTACCTCTAATAGTCTAATCTAATTTCTTTACCATCACTTCTATAGAGGAGGCAATTTGATTTATTCATTTTATTTGGGAAGAAAGAAAAAAACCCTTTGTCTCATACACAATGGTTGTCGCTGACTCAAAAGATACTTTGGCATGCTTCAAAGGCAGAAAATGTGGCAAAGGACTGACTCAGTCTTCTGAAACTGGTGACTGCAAGGAGTCTGGTTGAGACCAAGAAGTATTTTTTCAAACATGCAGTGTTTAAAAATGACAAAGCATTGAACTGAATAGATTTTTTTTACCAAATAAATAAAAGAATCAAGACAAAATTTCCAAAGCCTACCCTGACTTGTAAGATTGCTTGATCAGCCCAAAACTTATGCCTCTAAATTTACTTTCTGCCACTCTCTCCAATATAAATTTATTGTCAGGTTTTTTTTTTTTTAATATTTGCATGATAAAACCCCCAGGAGGCTAGTACTTATTGTAGTCATGTTTGAGAAACCATACGCACAAATGTATTTTCTCAATCAGCAGCTGTTAGAACTATTGTAATATGTTTTATGTTATTAAGGAACCCTCGTACTTAAAACAATTCAGAACCATTCTTATGCTTGTCTATTTCATTATTCACCAAACTGCTTTTCCTGTTTCACATCACCAACCACACTATTTCTTCTCTCTGGAATGCTTTCTCTTCTTATCATGAGTTATTAAAGTTTCATTTCTCTTTGAAGGTTCAATCTAACTGACGCCTTGTCTCAAACCTTCTCTGAAGCCAAAAGTGTTCTTCTGTCCCCCATTTTCTTTATATCTGTATCTCACGTCACTTTCACAATAGTTGTTTGGGTATCTTATCTATCCAAGTGGACTGAAAGTTCTTTAGCAAAAAAATATGTCTTCTTTACTTTTTAAAATTTTGCAAATATTGTGCTGCTTTAACTCTCCAAATAAGGACATGTTACCCATTGACCTTATAGCAAAAAAAATCTATGTAAAACTATTCATATATAAATGTAATTTGTCAGAAGATGCAATGTATCAACACAGATATTCTTAGATGTAGGTTCTTGCCTTTCATGACTTCAAATACTTCTTTCTGGCCCCTTCTTGCCTGGAAGATTTCTTTTGAGAAATCACCTGATAACCTTTTGGGCACTCCTTTGTAGGTAACTCTTTCCTTTCCTCTTGTTGCTTCTAAGATTCTCTCTTATCTTTAACCTTGGGTAATGTAATTATGATGTGCCTTAGTGTGTCCCTTCTTGGGTCCAACTTCTTTGGGACTCTCTGGGCTTCCTGGACTCCCTGGAAGTCTATTTCCTTCTCCAGATTGGGGAAGTTTTCCTTCATTATTTGTTCAAATAAGTTTTCAATTTCTTGCTCTTATTCTTCTCTTTCTGGCACCCCTATAATTCGGATATTGGAACATTTCAACTTGTCCCAGAGGTTCAAAAGCCTCTCCTCATATTTTTGAATTCTTGTTCCTTCATTTTGTTCTGGTTGGATATTTATTTCCTGCTTTTGTTCCAAATCATTGATTTGAGTCCTGGTTTCCTTCCTCTCACTGTTGGTTCCCTGAATATTTTACTTTACTTCATTTTGGGTATCTTTCATTTGTTTTTTTCATTTTTTGGCCAAGCTCAATAAGTTCTGTGGCTTTAAATTCTCCATCAGATAGTTTGGCTATCTCCTCATTGTTTAGCTCTCTTTCTGAGGTTTTGCTGTGTTCTTTCATTTTGGCCCTACTTCTTTGTCTTGGTGCACCTGTTAAGTTGTAAGGAGGCAGGCCTTAGGTATTCACCTGGGCAGGGCAACCCTCCTTGCTGTGCTGTGGCGCTGCTTGTTCAGGAGGGGCCAGAGAAGGAACAGTGCAGCTCCCCTGCTCATCTCTAGCCCGCTTTCCAATGAACTCTCACGAGACTGGGAGTCTCTCCCGCCACAGCAACCGCCATAGCCCACAGTCAGCTCTGAGTCTCAGTTTCCCCTAAAGTCAGCCCCGCCCACACAGCCTGCTGCCTCACCATGGGTTCTCTCCATTCACCGCCTTACTGGCCCGGTTGTTCTGTTTGACTGTTTCTTTAATTCCCTGGTTGTCGGAGTTCCATACAGTTTGATTTTCTGGCATTTCTGGTTGTTTATTGATTTTAGATTCATTATTATCCTCCTTTTGGTTGTACAAGGAAGTGAAGGGTTTCTACCTACACCTCCATCTTGGCTGGAACTCCCCAGGTGGCTATTTAAAAAGAAGTAGCCAGACACCACCTCATCCTGCTTATGCAATAACTTCCAGGACTACTGCCCACAACCAGTCAAAAGTGGTAAATTGGGCCTGTGAACCAAAGGGTCATGGTTCGATTCCCAGTCAGGGCACAAGCCTGGGTTGCAGGCCAGGTCCCCAGCAGAGGGCACGTGAGAGGCAACCACACACTGATGTTTTTCTCCCTCTCTCTCTTTCCCTTCCCCTCTCTCTAGAAATAAATAAATAAACTAAGAAAAGTGGTAAATCTCTCTTCCCTAAGGAGTGTGCACTTATTCTAGAACTCTCCCACTTCAAGCTTTACCACCCTCCCCCTTATCCGTTTCCAGTATAAGTTCTTTCCCAAACACTTATGTCTCTCTTCCTGAGAATGCAACATATGAAAGAGCCCATCAGTTCTAACGTGGTGGACGTGTCTTTTCCATCTAGCACTGCTGTTGGTGGTTTAGACGTCATGCCTCTGCACGTGGTCCTTTTCTTCTAGCTTTGGCTAAATAAATCCCTTTTTTTTTAGAAATAGTTTTGGCTGTCAAAGTTTTTTGTTTGTTTGGATGTTTAACAGTAGAAACAAAGATATCTCTGCAATATTATATATGAGAGATGTTAGATAAACACAATTGTTCTAACAGGTCCAAGAAAATAGAAGAGCTAGACAAAAAAGAAATGAGGAAGCCGTGACTTGGCAACAAGACCGCTCTCAGAGACCTGCAGATGTGCCCGGGGCCCTCATGCATGCTGTCACCTTCTTTATGATTATCATTTTGAACCTGGTCTCAATCTGACGTCCCAAATACATTTTCTTATTGTGAAAGGATGATCTGAATTTCCAACATATTTTCCTAGCAGTATTTTTTTTTGTACTTAACATAAGTACTCAGACATCTCGTTGTGTTAGTCAACTTCATTTAACAAAAGTGCATCTTTCACAGAGCAACAACCTGTGAGTGAATGGAGATTGAGACAGAGTTAAGACAGCAGAGAGGCAAAAAGCTGCAGGAAACTGAGACCCTGCTGCTAAAGGGTTCACACACTTAGTTACTCTCTCCTAGTTCCAGGGCAGAGGCAGCAGTTCTAGAAACACCTGTGTCACATAGGAACAATTAAATTGACTAACTTTAAGATGAAGGCTAGAGGGGAAGAATCAGGAGAGCTCTCTGGATAAAGAAGCACTGGCAGGCACCATTGTTCTTTTGTTGAGCTCTCTTCCCACATAGATGACCCTCTGAAGGCTGGCACAAAATTTGTCACTGTCTGTTAACCTAACATCACTTGCTCAGCCTACACCATTGCCCAGCCCTGGCATCTCCCTGAGACACTGCTCTATTCAACTTGATTGCCCACTCAGAACATCTTCCAGTGGCCTGCAAACCCAACACAAGTAGAGCCAGCCTCATGTAGCACCAAAGGCTCACAAACATCATACAAATGGTAGCTGACTTCAACTTGCATTGTAGTTCTCACCATAAGCCTATAAGCAGGGCACAAGTGGCAGCTAGTCTCAGCTTGCAAGGTAGCTCCAACTAAGCAGCCCTGAGACTGGTACAAGTGGCTGCCAGACTTGGCTTTCAATATAGTTCTCCCAAGCCCCTCCAAGCCTGGCATAACCAGCAACCAGCTGCAGACTGTGTCATAGCTCCTACCAAGCAGTCCCAAACTCAGCAAAGGCAGCCGCTGACCTTAGCCCCTACATAAGCCCCTAACAAGGTACTCCGGACCCTACACATCCGGTGGCTGGCTTGAGACTGCACCAGAGGCCCACCCAAGGAGCTGCACAACTGACACACCAGAACGGCAACCATAGATGGCACTAGAGTTCTGTTAAAGTGGTGACTCCCACTTCATGGAGTTAGTCCTGTACAACAGCTCATCCAATGTAGTCATAGCAAGCCCTCACAGACAGTCAGCCTGAAGGTCAGTCTCATCTTCTAAAGAGCAAGCAGCAGTCAAGTCCAATTGTAACAGGAGTACATAAACAACCCACACAGAAAACACACCTTCAGTACCTGGCTAGGGTGACCAGGAGTATTGCACTACTGGACCTCATAGGACAGCTTCTTATCAGACCATCCTTTCAGTCTGGGAGATGTGGCACACCTACCCAATACATAGAAATAGTTACACAGAACCAGGCAAAATGAGGTGTCCCAAATGTCCCAAATGAAAGACTAGGGCAAAAACTCCAGAAAAAAGAACGAAACAAAGTGGAGACAAGCAAAATACTAAAAAGAGAGTTCAAAACATTGGTAATGAAGATGCTCAAAGAACTCAAGAAAATAGATGAACTCAGTGAGAACTGTAACAAAGGGATAGACAATATAAAAAATGATGAATAAGAAATGAAGAATACAATAACTGAATTGAAAAAGATAGTTGGGGAGGGAGGAAATCAACAGCAGATTAGATGAACCAGAGCAATGAATCAGCAACATAGAATTTAAAAATACCAAAAAGAAAAATGAGGATAGTTTAAGGGATCTCTGGCACATCAAGTTACCTACACTTACACCACGGGGGTCCCAAAAGAAGAAGAGACAAAGAAAGGTATTGAAACATATTTTAAGTAATAATGACTGAAATATTTCCTAATCTGGTGAAGGAAACAGACATATAGCACAAATCCAGGAAACAAAGAAAGCTTCAAATAACATGAACTCAAAGAGTCTGATATTAAGACATATTATCATTAAAATGTAAAGTGTTAAAGACAAAGATAGAATCATAACAATAGCAAGAGAAAAGCAGCTAGTTACATACATGGAAGCTCACATCTGACTGTCAGCTGATTTTCAACAGAAACTTTGAAGGCCAGAAGGGATTGGCATAATATATCCAAAGTCATGAATGGGGAAAACCTGTAATCAAGAAAACTGTATGCAGCAAAGTAATTATTTAGACTTTAAGGAGAGACAGAGTTTCACAGACAAGCAAAAGTTAAAGGAGTACATCACCAGAAACAAGCAATACAAGATATGTTCAAAGGACTTCAAATATAAAAAACAAAAGGCCAAAACTGAAAAGAAAAAACATAGGAAAGGAAAAAATCTCACTGAAAAAGTCAAACACTTAGTGAAAGTAGTGAATCAACTAATTATAAAGCTAATGCGAAGGTTAGAAGATAAAAATAGTAAGGTCATGTATAAATGCAATAATAAATGAAGGGATACACATGCACAAGAGATAAATATGATGACAAAAATCATACTTGTGGGGGGGAGCAAAAAAGGTACTGATTTTAGAATGCATTCAAACTTAAGCCACCATTAACTTAAAACAGACTATTATAACAGAATGCAATGGTTTGGTGTATATGATGCACATGATAACCATAAACCAAAAACCTATGACAGACAGACAAAAAGTAAAGAGAAAGAAATCCAAGCATAAACTACAGAAAGCCATCACAGTTCAAGAGAGCAAGAAAAAAAGAAAGGAACCAAGAGGAACCACAAGAAAACCAGTAAAAAATTAAAATGGCAATAACTATATACCTGTCTTATTATTAACTAATAATTACTTTAAATGTAAATGGATCATATGATCCAAATAGGATGGCTTACTGTATAAAGAAAGAGCACCCATATCCTGCCTAAAAGAGACTCACAAAGACTAAAAGTGAAGGGATAGAAAAAGATATTTCATGTAAATAGAAATGAAACAAAAGCTATAGTGGCAATACTTACATCAGACAAAACAGACTTTTAAAAAAAGCCTCTAACAAGAGACAAGAAAAGGGCATTACATGATGATAAACAGAGCAATCCAACAAAGGAGATAACTCTTGTAAACATCTATGTACCCAACACAGGACCACCTAAATACATAAAGCAAATATTTACAGACATAAAGAAAGAGATTGAGCCCTGGCTGGTGTAGCTCAGTGGATTGAGAGTGGACTGCAAACCAAAGAGTTGCCGGTTCCATTCCCAGTCAGGGCCACGTGCCTGGGTTGCGGGCTAGGTACCCAGTGGGGCCACGTGAGAGGCAACCACACATTGATGTTTCTCTCCCTTTCTTTCTCTCTCCCTTCACCTCTGTCTGAAAATAAATTTTAAAAATCTTAAAAAAAAAGAAAGAGATTGACATTAATACAATAATAGTAGGGGACTTTCACACTTAGATCAGTAAATAGAGCATTCAGAAAGAAAATCAACAGAGGCCGCATCCCTAAAAGACACATTAGATCAGAAGAGCTTAATGGATATGTACAGAACATTCCACCACAAAACAGCAGAATATACATTCTTTTCAAGTATACATGGAACATTTTTTAGGACAGACATGCTAGACCACAAAACAAGTCTCAATAAATTTAAAAGACTGGACTTTTGGTCAAGATGGCAGCATAGGTAAACACAGCTCACCTCCTTGCATAACCACAGCAAAATTACAGCTAAACTACAGTACAAATATCACTCAGAACCATCAGAAAACCAAGCTGTATGGAAGTCTGACAACCAAGGAGTTAAACAAACCATGTTCAACCAGAAAGGTCGGAGGGATGGAGGGTTGGAGACGCAGAGACGCAGAATGGGCAGGTCCCACAACCATGTGTGGTAGATATGAAAAACACGGATATCCCAGGAGCAAGGGACTCCAGCCCCACACCAGACAACCAGCCATGGGTTCCGAGGCCAGGAAAATAAGTCCCCATAATTTCTAGCTGTAAAAGCCAGTGGGGGTTGGGTCAGCAGAAGAAACTGCAGGATTCTCAGGCCTCTCCTCTTAAAGGGCCTCCCACTGCACATAGACTTACTTAGACTGGCTCCATCTGGGCTTCAGCACAGGGACAGTAGCTTGAAGGGCACCAGTGGCATACAGAGAGGAACTGAAGTGTCTCATATCATAGCGAGATCTGGGGAACAGCTTCCTCCCAGACAGAACTGCAGACAGTGGCCACTGTACTTTTTCTGAGCCCTGCCCCACACAGAGCCACAGTGCAGTGGCACCATATCTGATTCTTCATCAACCTGGTTCACACAGTAAGCCCTGCCCTGATGATTACTTAAGAGTCCACACCATCCAACTTACAGGCCCACCCAAGCTGGTAACAGTGGCTTTCCATATGAAGGGCTGGGCTAGGTGCAGGCTTCAGTCCTTCCTAAATCTGCTCAAAGAGCAAGAGCTGAGCCCAGTTCCCATACCTCTTGCTGAGTGGCCCCAGGCCTGGCACTAGCAGCAGCCATCTGCAGATCGCTTTATAGCTTATGTCAAGGGGGTCCCAGACAGAACACAGGTGGAGGCTGACCTTGGCCTGCACTGCTCAGAAGCACCAGATCCTGTGCACCCAGTAGACCAAGTCAGAGCACCACCCAACCATCTCCATAAGCCACGGAGGGAGGTTGTTGCTGGGCGGGGTCACAGCCAGTCTATCAGTTACCTGGACTAGGTAAGCCTTCTCATTGAGCTACTGACAGTAATCAAGACTCATCTAAGAAGAAGGAGTACTCAGCCCACATGGGGGGTGTACCTTGAGAACCCAGCTGGGGGGATATGAGAAGCAGTGCAACTGGACCCTACACTACACCTACTACATTAGGCCATGCTACCAAGACATGGTGTCAAAGTAGCTCTGCTTAATACATAGAAGCTTCTAAGCAGTTCCTCCTAAAGAAACCACACATGGACTTAGTCAGACTCACACCATCTGAGGTTCAGCACTGGGGTAGCAGCTTGAAAGGCAACAGTGGCATACAGGGAGAAACTGAAGTGTCCAACATAAAGGTGAGAGCTGAGGGACAGTTTTCTCCCAGAGAGAAAGGGGGCAGAGGCCACTGTTCCTTTTCTGAACCCTCCTCCCACACAGGCACAGAGCGGGCAGGCAGGTGGTGTAGCTAAGACTCCATCAACCTGTCTAACACTGTTTGCTCTGCCCTAGAGATCACCTGAGTTTCTGGCGCACCCAACTTATGGACCCACCCAAGTGGTTAACAGTGGCTTTTCCATATGAATGGCTAGTCTTGGCTCATTCTTCACAACTTCCTAAATCTTCTCACACAAGCAAAAGCCAGCCTCAGTGAGTCTCTAACTCCCATACCTCTTGTTAAGTGGCCCCAGACCTGCTACCAGCAGCAGCCAGCCTAGGTTCACAGCTTGGCTTCACCTGGGAACCTCCAAGTCCAGCAGAAGTAGCAGCCACCTGGAGATTGCTTTATAGCTCTTGCAGAGTGGCCTCGGGCAGAAAATAAGTGGGAGTAGATCTTGGCCTGTACCACTTGGGATACCCCAGAGCCTGTGCACCCAGTGGACAGGTACAGACCATGTTGGAGCACCACAACCCTGCCTATTCACAGCTGATCCTCTAAGAAGGGCTGATATTGGTGGTCAGTGGTCATAGCCAGGCTTTGCAAGCAACTGGCCTGGGTTCAGTACTGGGATTAATACCTTCCATTGATCTACCAAAAGCAATGAAGGCTCAACTACAAGAGGAGGGTGTACTCAGCCCACATGAAGGGAACACCTTGAATACGCAGTTGGGTGATGGGGGCCTGTGTCATTGGACCCTACATGACACCTATTATATTAGGCCATGCTACCAAGACAGAAAGTCATAGAAGCTCTACCTAATACATAGAAATAAACATAGGGAGGCTGCCAAATGAGGAGGCAGAGAAACATGGCCCAAATTAAAGAACAGATCAAAACTCCAGAAAAAGAACTAAACAGAATGGAGAAAAGCAATCTATCAGATGCAGAGTTCAAAACACTGTTTATAAGGATGGTCAAGGAACTTAGTGAGGACCTCAAAGGCATAAGAAAGATCCATTTAGAAATGACAGATACACTAATTGAAATAAAGAACAATTTATAGGGAAACAACAGTACAATAGATGAAGCTGAGAATCAAGTCAATGATTTGGAACATAAGGAAGCAAGAAACAACCAATCAGAACAATAAGAAGAAAAAATCCAAAAAAAACCAAGGATAGTGTAAGAAGCCCCTCAGACAATTTAAGTGTTCCAATATTCACACCATAGCAGTGTCAGAAGAAGAGAAAGAGCAAGAAATTGGAAATCTACTTGAAAAAATAATAAAAGTTTCCTAATTTGGTGAAGGAAATAGACTTGCAAGTGTAGGAAGCACAGAGAATTCCAAAAAAGAAAAATGCAAAGAGGCCCACTCCAAGATATATCATAATTAAAATGCCAAAGGTTAGAGATAGAGAATCTTAAAAGCAGCAAGAGAAAAGCAGTTAGTTACCTACAGGGGTGTTCCCATAAGTCTGTCAGCTGATTTCTCAAAAGAGACTTTGCAGGCTAGAAGGGATTGGAAAGAAATATTCAAAGTCATGAAAAGCAGGGACCTACAGCCAAGATTGCTTTACATAGCAAAGTTATCATTTAGAATGGAAGGGCAGATAAAGAGCTTCCCAGACAAGTAAAAAACTAAAGGAGTTCAAAACTAATGGTTTGGTGAGGAGTTCATCATCACCAAACCATTATTATATGAAATGTTAAAGGGACTTATTTAAGAAAAAGAAAATCAAAATTGTGAACAATAAAATGGCAATAAATACATATCTATTAACAATTGAATCTAAAAAACAAATTAAGTAAACAAGAAAAACAGAATCCTGGATACTGAGAGCATTTTGATGGTTGCAAGGTGAGAGGGGGATATGGGTGAATGGGTGAAGACGTGAGGGGATTAAGAAGTACAGATAGGTAGTTACAGAATAGCCATGGAATGTAAAGTACAGTATAGGAAATGGAGTAGCCAAAGAACTTATACACATGACCCATGGACATGAACAAAGGTGTGGGGATTGCCTGAGAGAGTGGTGGGTGCTGGGTGGAGGTAAGCAAAGGGGAAAAAATTGGGACAATTTTAGTAGCATAATCAGTAACATAATTAAAATAAACAAAAGTTATATGCACTCCTGTGTTTAGTGCAGCATTATTTTCAATAGCCAAAATATGGAAGCAACTAAGATATCCATTGATATATTAATGGATAATGAAAACATGGTACATACTGACCATGGAATATTACTCAGCCATAAAAAAGTAAAATATTGCCATTTGTAGCAATATGGATACATAGACCTAGGGGGTATTATGTTAAATGAATTGTCAGACAGAAAATGACAAGTACCATATGATTTCCCTTACATGTGGAATCTAAAAAATAAAATGAACAAACAAAGCAAAACAAAAACAAACTCACAGATACAGAGAACAAACTGATGATTGCCAGATAGGAGGGTATGGGGCAATGCTGAAAATTTTCAAAGAGATTTAGAAGTACAAATTGCCAGTTATAAAATAGTCATGAGACACTCTGGCTAGTGTGGCTGAGTGGGTTGAATGCTGGCCTACAAATCGAAAGGTCGTTAGTTCAATTCCTGGTCGGGGCACATGCCTGGGTTGCGGGCCAGGCCCCCAGCTGGGGGCATGTGAGAGGCAACCAATCAATGTTTCTCTCTCACATCAATATTTCTCTCCCCCTGTTTCTCCCTCCCTTCTCTTCTTTCTAAAAATATATTTTAAAAATCTTTAAAAAATGTTTTAAAAATTGTCACAGGATATAAAGTACTACATAGCAAATATAATCAATAATACTATAATAACTATGTATGGTGCCAGATGGGTACTAGACATGTTCTGGTGATCAGTTCATAAAGTATATCAGTATCTAATCATTATGTTGTACACCTGAACTAATGTAATATTGTATGTTAACTGCCATTAAAAAATAAAACAAAAACACCTGTGAGTGACTAGACAAAGTAAGTTTCTCTGGTGTGTAAAACTACTGACCTGATTCTGGGATGTGCTCTATCAAATGCATTCACACCATGAGGACAGGCTTCTGGTTTCTCTTTCTAATACCACTGCTCAACTGCTAGGTCTTGCACATAGGTATGCAATAAATATTTATTGAGTGAATCAAGGTAAGTCAACTGAAAGGTTTTGAGTAGCTAATGATATCTTTACATACATATGTCCATCCAAGTCTGTTCATTCTGGTTCATTAGCTGTTTTCATCTTTCATTCATTTGTGTTACTCTCAGAATGCCAGCTATGCAAATGTTGTTTAAAAGATTACATGACA
>VMDR010029550.1:0-12695 GCA_007922815.1 Macrotus californicus
TCTTGGCTCTTACCTATCTACTCTGAGAATCTCTATTCAATTTGTGGACAAGAAAGGGGTTCTGTAATCATAAATTTTTAACTGGTGACTACTTTTTAGTAAAATGCTTATCTTTGCCTCAAGTAAGCCCTGTCCATTGTTCTTGTGTGTCTAGGCTAACACACCTTTGAAATGCCCCCTTTCAGAGCCCTCCCTCTAAAATAAGGCCTCCCTCCAGAGAGGGCATAATCTTAACTATTCTGTAATCGAATCCCCATCTTCATGTCATTTTCCTTACATTTCCTCCTTAATCTCAATGCATAAAAGAAATTGGAAAACTGTCATTATCCAAAGCATTTTTTTCTCAGTCTATTGAGATCTTGCTTCCAGATGTGCTGTGTTTGGCTCAAATAAACTCTTACAAAAATTCCCTATACATTTGGCTGTTTCTTACATTGACAAACTGGCTAGAGTTTGCCAACCTGAGAACCTGACTTGCAATTCCTGTGTGGCAAACCCATGAACCTATGAATACATCTCAGGACTACCTTGGTTACCTAAAAGGAAGGTTTTTTTTTGAGATTATTAAAACATTTAAATTAACAGAACTATAAACATGTGCTTACAGGTCCTGAAATAGTAATTTGGTATTTTAGAACAATTAATGGGCTCTGTAGTTAGTCAGATCTGCATTAAAAATCCAGTTTTGTGAGGTAAGTGACCTTAGACAAGTACTTAACTTTTCTGTGTTTCACTTACCTCATTTGTAAAATGAGAATGATAATAGAATTCATCACATAGGGTTATGAAGGTTAAATGAGATGATTCCTGTAAAGCACTAGCACAGTGTCTCATAAATACGGTATGTTACTATACCATTGTCATTACTGAGTCAAGGAATACAAAATACAGCAGCAGACTGTGCTGCTTCCTCAGATTTAGCCTGGGATTATAATATAGCCTGTCACTGGAGAGAGGAGCATTCTGGAATGGCAAAGCCAGGAAGGCATAACAGAAACCCCAAACACATATTAATTAAGTGGTTTTTCCCCAGGAATATTTTATAAGATTATAAATTTGATCAAGAAGGATAGCCATTCTTAGGTCTTTTGAGTTTTTGAGCTATCCTGGTGGACATTAAGCTCTGGTGGCTTTTTACCTGGGCTAGTTCTCAGGGCTGTGTTTGAGGCTGGCAACCTTAGACATAAGGTCACATCTCTCCTCAAAGAGAAGGCAGGTTTGCTTACTGTTTAAAGGCAGTGGAGTCTCCAAGTCCATGTTCTTTAGCTGTGATACAAACATGCTGTGTGCACAATATCTATCAGGGTTCATGTAGCTTCATATCCATGAGACTTAGGAGGGCAAGGCAACCATTGAAAACATGTGATGTTAATGCTGCTTGCTATGCTGTAAGTAATAGTTTATTGTCTCTGACCCAGGAAACCTGTGCTTTCTCTGAATATCCATGTCACAAGAATAAGCTAATTTATTAGCTTGCAAGTAAAGTCAAATCCCACATCCAACACATCTTCTTTCCCAAAATGTGAGGATTATATCAAGAATATGTCCTCATCCCTGTGGTACCAACCCATACTTCTTGATCCTCATTCTTTTGAACTTCCTCTGGAAAGCTTCTATCAAAGAAGAATGTGCCAGCACTGTCATGCCCAAGGGCTGCATCCAGATGCTCTTACAAGCATCCTGTGGATTGATGCAGGAACAGGCACTGGTTCATATGGCATCTAACACTTGGGCAAAATGATGACAAATGTTTCTATATCTGTTTCTTTAGATAATTCTTCATAGCTTCTTGTTTCCTACAGAGTAAACTATGATCTCTATTCCAAGTAGGAATGCTCTTTATGGCCTTCTTACTACTAAAACCTCATCCTTTGATGTTCCCCTCCCCCTCACTCTATTACAGATGTATAGAACAATTGTGTTATTCATCATACATTTATTCACTCAACAAGCATCTACTGATAGCACATGATACATCAGACCTTATGTTAAAACTGGAGCAAAGCAGTGGACAAACAGTCAACTGCTTTTTTTAAGCTAAGAAGTGACTTTTCTCACTGGTAATGCATTACCGGACCAATCGGATGTTTGGAGTCTGTCCTCAGCCTGGTGATTTGTTTCTTTAACTGATGGCTACTGTCCTCACTAGGCCTTTTAGCTTATCAGCTTATGATTGTTCAAACTAGCCAGAAAGGGAAAACAAAGTGGCAGTTTTCCATTTCTAATTTAAAAAAATTCTCTCTTGATGCATTAAGGTCTTTAACCAGGACCATTAAAAAAACATATTTTAAGAATGAAAGTGAGGTGCTAACAAAGCTTCTGATATTTATGAATGCAAAACAATGCCTATAAATTTACACTGTATATCTCCAAACAGAACTTACAAAGTACTCACTGTGGCCTAGATGTTCTTTCTCTGAGCTATAATACTTCATAAAGCGGCTCAGGGATGACCACACCCACAACCTAATCTATTTATTTATTTATTTATTTATTTATTTATTTATTTATTTATGAGGAAGGGATGGAGAAAGAGAAGGAGAGGAACTTCAACGTGAGAGAGAAACAATGATTGGTTGCCTCTTGCATGCACCTTGACTGGGAACCAAAACTGCAACCCAGGCATGTGCTCTGACTGGGAATCGAACTGGCAACCTCTCTCTTTGTGTGACTATACCCAACCAACTGAGCCCCCTTGGTCAGGGCATAAACTATTTTATTGAATGCACTTGTTTATTGCCTATGTTATTCTACAAACTTATAAGTAATGCAAGTGAAGGTTTTTTCACAGATACACATTTACAGTTCATTACATAAAAATTTGATAGATAAAATATTGTTATCCTAGTATTTTTATTTCATTAACATTCCAAATGGAATCTTTTCTTACTTTGCTGATTCTCCTTCCATCGTTGGTCAGACAACCCTGTTTACTGACAGAAGCTTAGTAAATGCTGGGTGACTTCAGGGTCTGAGCTCCCCAAGAGCAGCAGGAGGAGCTGGGAGGAAATAAGTGCCTTTCAGGCTTGTTTCCTGTTCAGAAAATCTGCCATCATTTCTCTCTTAGAATTTGAAGCTAATGTGCCCAGCAAAAAAAGCATCCTAACTTCCTTGTTTCTATATTTCCAACTTCTTTTTACTCATCATTAGTTTTATCAGAAACTCTAATTTCCTTTTTATATGCAGTTTTAATGGGATTTGGTACATTTTTAAGTACCTCTACTCAGTTTGCTAGCAAGTATTTTTTCCTAAAGCCATGTCAAAATTTATAATGAAATTTGATATAATTTTAAATATTTCATGGATGTTCAATTTTTGAATAGCTTATATATTATACAGTAAAATATTCAAAACACATAAAGGATATGTATAAAAAGTAAACCTTTCCACATCCCCTGCCCCTCAGTTTCCCATTTCTAGTCTTTTTTCCAGAGAAAACCATGATTACTCCTTTCTTACATGTGTTTTTAGACAAACGCGCACTTACACATGCACAGTATTCACACTCACGCCTCCTCCTTGACACAAATAGTAGTACATTGCTCACTGTTCTGTGTCTTGTTTTTCTCACATACCTACATATCTCAGAAAATATTCCAAATTAATATACACAGAATTACTGTCTCATTTTTAGCTGCAGTTTATCCCATTGTATGAAAATACTATAATTTATTCAACCGATTTCCTATTGATGAACATTTAGGCTGTTTCCATTATTTTGCTATTATCTTCCATTTTGCAATGACTATCTTTGTCCATGTGTTTTTGCATATACATGTAAGTAAAACTGTGTAGGACAAAGTATTAGATTCAAACTGTTTTGTCAAAGGGAATATAAGCACATTTCAAATGGCCCTCCAGACATATTTCCTCAATTTACACTTACAATAATATGGTGTGACAGTGTGGGTTTCTTTTTAAAATGTGCACCATCTGAGGTTGAACTAAGATGGCAGCGAGAAAGGTGGGAACAGAGTCCACTTCCCCCCGCACACAGGTGGAACACCCAGCTAATCTGAGGAACAGAGCAAATAGCCAACGGTATCCAAGCACATATGAAAGTTGGAGGCCAAATTGTACAGGACATTGAAAAATCAGACTGTAAGGAGATTGCTTTGGGACTATAAGGTCCCTGGGACCACTGTGGGAACCCAGGCAGCTACAACCCACACCCGGTGCCCGCCAGGTCTATCGCAGGAATCTTGGGAGACAGCTAGGTCAATGGCTCCCTCCTCAGCCATACAGGGAGATTTGAGCAGCACCAGGATGGACCTAGATGCTTGAAGTCACAGATGGGGAGTAAGGACGAAGTGGCAAACACACAAGGGTGATGTGCACCCACTGAGACTGTGGACATTGGCTGGGAAGAGTTGGGCCATAATGGACCCTGGCCTGGATAGTCTCTGGTCTGGTTGGAGTGTTGGGCTGTGTGAGAGGCCAGGTGCTTGTTTGGAGCAGTAGGCTTGAACAGGAGAAATTTTTCAAAAAGAAAAAAAAAGAGGTACTTGGTGGCTGTTTAGGGAATTCTCCCGCAGCAGCTGTCCCCACCTCCCCTGGCTGCAACTGTGCAGCCTCCGCAGTGGGCCCGCTTCCACTGCCACGACCGCAGCTGAGTCCTTGCCCTATCTCTGTCTGCAGCGATGGAGGCGCCCAACTGTGCCCTCAACCCCAGTGGTGTGCCACTGAGCTAGCTGTCCCCCACACCCTCACGACTGCTGCCACAGCAACAGAGACTGGCTGTGCTGACACCGCTACCCTCTGACTGTGCTTCAGCCATAGCAGTGGAGGCGACACGCTCACACCCACAGCCCCAGGGACAACGCACACTTGACCCCATCACCTTGGCCACAACAGCAGATGAGATGCTCGCCTGCATCTGCCTCCTCAGCCACAGCAGTGCCCTGACCCTGCAGGCCAATTGCTCACTAAGAGGAAGGTGGAGATGCCCCCTTCAGAGGAGAGCAGCTGGGCTCAGGGAGTCAGCAATCCCCAGAAAGACAACTGAGTGGGAGAGCTGAACTATCCGGAAGTGACTCTGAGAGGCCCTAGCATCTAGGACAGCAAAGATTGAGAGGGTGGTATGTGAGTTGACCCTAACTGGTGCACCTCAAGGACAGCACAACTGGTGGACTGAAGGTGTAGGCCCGGCACAGAAGGGCACTGGGGTACTGGCAGCGAAGTGAGAAACTGGGCTGGAGACTGGGCAACTGCTAAGAGTGTGGCTCAGACCTGGCCCCCATCCCCGCAAGATCACAGGAAGGGAGAAAAGTGAAACCAATACCACCGTAGCCTGCCATAGCCAGGAAGACCAGCAGAACTGGCTTAGCCAATTTGAAGCTAGCAGGAGGATTTCTTTTTCCCTTCTTCCTCCCTTCCTCCCTTCCTCCCTCCCTCCCTTCCTTCCTTCCTTCCTTCCTTCCTTCCTTCCTTCCTTCCTTCCTTCCTTCCTTCCTTTTTTTAAAAATTCCCACAAGTGAGACAATAAAACCTGAAGCTGTGAAAGGACCAGAGTCAGACCCAAAGAGGGATCATTCCAACAACTGAGACAGTGAGACAAATTTTACTTTGCTACTCCAGAGAACTTGCAAGTTATTGTATATTTGTATTATTATTATTTTTTCATTATTTTTACATCTTTTATCAGTATTTTTTATTTTGCTTCTTTCTGTTTAGTCTTCTCACTTTGTTTGTTAAATTGCATTGTTTGACTGGTTTTCCTTGATCTGTTTATAATGGTATACTTTTAATTTTCCTTCTTTCCCTTCACTGTGTCCCAATAGCACAATACTCTATGTCGTGTACTTCCTATTCTTATTATCCAGATCATATAGATTCTGTCATATGATTGGTGCTTCATTCCTATTGTAAATAATTGCTGTTCCATCTAATTGTAAATACTACACAGCACTCTTCCCAGATCTTAGCTGACTTCATTGTTTCCAGAACTTTATTACTGTTGTGGTTAACTCTATTCTCTCACATACTACACCTATTTTCTATCCTTTTCTCTCACTTTATTTCATAACCTGACCTCCCACAAGCTCACTGTTTTCTAGATCCAACTCACAATCCTTTCCCCGCTAAAAAGAGTCTTATCTTTTTTCCACCCTTTCTAAAAAGTGGCTAGTTCAGTGAAATATCACAGTTAACACTGTACATATCCAAAGGATTTCCTATCTCTTCTCTATGGGTTGGTACTTTAAATACCATAGAAAACACTCCCAATGTCTTAATCCATTTTGCCTTCACCCTCCAAATGATCACATAAAAGAGTAGGTGAGAGCTGTGTACACCAGTATAACTGCTAGAAGAGGAAACCCACCAACAAAGGAACAACTAACAGATAACAACGGAAGAAAGTGAAGGAGGGAGTGGAAGCCACACTAATTTCCACCCAGGATCAATCTGGAAATACAACAAAATGGTGGAAAAATTACCCAGAACAAACAACTGAACAATAGCAAGAGAGAAATCTCAAAACCACATAAAAACAGAAGAACCAGCTTCAACACAACCTGTCCATATCTGTACAATAGAATATAAGACACGGTGGATGGAGTGACCCTCAGTTAACCAGCTGGAGAGAAGGAACCACCAAAGAAAGAACCAACAACAATTAAAACCCAAAGACATACAGAGACCCAACATAAATGACAATCCAAGACCAGCGAGCTCAGGAGATCAAGGAGACTGCACTACTGAATCTCACAGGTTTTCTACCATAGAAGTTCACACCATAAACCCAGGGAGTCAGAACAAATCAACTTAAGAAGCAGAAGCTAAAAAGAAGAGTCTCACAAACAATGAGAAGACAAAGAAACAATTCCTGAATGAAAGGAAAGGAGGAAACCCCAGAAAGAATGCTGAATGAAAGAGAGGCAAGTCAACTACCAGATACTGAGTTCAAAGCAATGGTTATAAGGAAGCTCAATGAGCTCACAGAGAATGAGCAAAAACTACAGGGAAACAACAATGAACTCACTGCAAACTATATCAACATAAAAAAAGAAATAGAAACTATCAACAAGGGCCAAGATGAAATCAAGAATACAATTTCTGAACAGAAGAACAGTGGAAGGAATCAAAAGCAGGATCGATGAAGCTGAGAATCGTATCAGCAAATTGAAGGACAAGGTAGAAAAAACACCCAGAAAGAGCAAGAAAAGGAAAAGAGACTCAGAAAGAATGAAGAGATGGTAAGGGAAATGCAAGACAACATGAAACAGCATAATATCCATATAATAGGGATACCAGAAGAAGAAGAGCAAGGAATAGAAAACCTGTCTGAAAAAGTGATGATAGAAAATTTCCCTAATTTGATGAGAGAAAAAGTTACACAAATTCAGGAAACACAGAGAGTCCCAAACAAGAAGAACACAAAGAGGCCCACTTTAAGACACATCATAATTAAAATGGCAAAATTTAAAGACAAAGAGAGAATCTTGAAGGCAGCAAGGGAGAAATAGGAAGTACATACAAGGGAACCCGATAAGACTAACAGCTGACTTCTCGATGGAAACACACCAAGCCAGAAGGGATTGGAAAGGAATATTTCAAGTAATGAAAACCAAGGGACTGCAACCAAGACTACTTTATCCAGCAGGCTCTCAAATAAAATGGAACACCAAATAAGAAGTTTCCCAGACAAAAAAAGCCTCAAAGAATACACCTCCTCCAAACCAGCTCTGCAAGAGGTGCTAAAGGGTCTGCTTTAAGAACAGGAAGAAAAACAATGGGAGTGAGGGGAACACAGGTACAAAAAAATGGCAATGAATAAGAACCTATCAATAATAACTTTAAACATAAACGGATTAAATGCTCCAATCAAAAGACATAGAATAGCTGAATGGATAAAAAATCATGTCCCACACATATGCTGCCTACAAGTGACCCACTTCACAATGAAAGACCTACACTGACTGAAAGTGAAGGTTGGGAAACAAATATTCTAAGCAAATGGTCAGGAAAAAAAAAAGCTGGGGTAGCAATACTCATATCAGACAAAATAGACTTAAAAAAAAGCCATAAAAAGAGACCCAGAAGGTTACTTCATAATACTCAAGGGAAGAATCTATCAAGAAGACATAAACATTATCCACATGTATGCACTCAACATAGAAACACCCAAATACATAAAGAAAATCTTGGAGGACTTCAGGAAAGATATAGACAGCAACACACTTACACTAGGGGATTTTAAAACCCCACTTTCCAAAATGAGAGATCTTCTAAACAAAATATCAACAAAGATATTGTGGCATTGAACAATGCACTAGATTAAATAGACTAAACTGATATATATAGAGCCTTTCATCCCAAAGAAGCAAAATACACATTCTTTTCAAATACACATGAAAAATTTTCAAAGATAGACCACATGATAGGTCACAAAACAAGCCTCAACAAATTCAAGAAAATTGAAATCAGATCAAGCATCTTCTGAGACCACAAGGGACTGAAACTAGAAACCAACCTCAAGAAAAAAAACCCCAAAACACTCCAACTCATGCAGATTGAACAGCATGCTATTAAATGATGAATGGGTTAAGAATGAGATTAAGGAAGAAGTCAAAAAGTTTCTGGAAACAAATGAAAATGAACTCACAACAACCAAAAACTTATGGGGCAGAGCAAAGGCAGTCCTGAGAGGGAAGCTCATAGCAATACAGATAATAATATCTTTGAAAAGATAAACAAAATTGACAAGCCTTTAAGCAAACTCATCAAGAAAAGGAGAGGACCCAAATAAACACAATCAGAAATGAAAGAGGAGAGAATACAACTGATACCACAGAAATACAAAGGATTGTAAGAAATTACTACAAAGAATTATATGCCAAGAAATATGAAAACCTAGGTTAAAGGGACAAATTTCTAGAAAAATATAATCTTCCAAAACTGAATGAGAAAGAAGTAGAAAGCCTGAACAGACGAAAAGTGCTGATGAAATTGAAGCAGTAATCAAAGCTCCCCATACACAAAATCCCTCGATCAGACAGTTTCACAGGAGAATTTTCCAAAGCATTTAAGGATGAGCTAACCCCTATCCTTCACAGATTATTCCAAAAAATCCAAGAAGATGAAAGACTCCCAAACTCTTTTTATGAGGCCAGCATCATCCTAATCCCAAAACCAGATAAAGACCTAACAAAGAAAGAAAACTACAGGCCAATATCACTGATGAACTTAGATGCTAAAATCCTGAACAAAATATTGGCAAACCCCTTCCATAAATACATTAAAACGATCGTACACAATGACCAGGTGGGATTCATCCCAGGGATACAAGGATAGTACAGTACAATATTCACAAATCAACTTCCGGCCAAGATGGAGGCATAGGTAGACACACTGTGCCTCCTCGCACAACCAAAAGAAGGACAACAACAAATTTTAAAACAAAAAACAACCAGAACTGAGAGAAAATCGAA
This sequence comes from Macrotus californicus, assembly GCA_007922815.1. Classification (NCBI taxonomy): domain Eukaryota; kingdom Metazoa; phylum Chordata; class Mammalia; order Chiroptera; family Phyllostomidae; genus Macrotus; species Macrotus californicus. The sequence continues at coordinate 9,432 of VMDR010029550.1, forward strand.
CCATATGGAAGTCCGACAACCAAGAAATTAAAGAAGAAACTTTCATTCAGACCGATAGGAGGGGTGGAGAGGACTCATGCTGCGGGGCAGTGGCTGGAGGAGTGGGGAAAGGCACAGCTGGCTGGGAGAGGTGGCGGCTTCGGACCGGGCGTCCCACTCCCTCGTGAGGATAAACTGAGAGGAACAACTGCGGAGACAGACTCGGCAACCCAGAGTTCCAGCTTGGGGAAATAAAGCCTCAAAGCCTCTGATTGAAAACTCCTGTGGGGGTTGAGGTGATGGCACTGGGAGAAACTCTGAGCCTCACAGGAGAGCTTGTTGGAGAGACCCACAGGGTCCTAGAGTGTATACAAGCCCTCCCACCGGGAATCAGCACCAGAAGGGCCCAATTTGACTGTGGGTAGTGCGGAAAGTCACTGAAAACCGACAGAAAGCGGAGCAAGCGCCATTGTCCCTTCTCGGACCCCTCCCCCACAAACAGAGTCACAACGCAGTGACGTGCTGCCCCGCCCTGGTGAATACCTAAGGCTCCGCCCCTTACTACGTAACAGGCACGCCAAGACAACAAAAATGGCCGAAATGAAAGAACAGATCAAAGCTCCAGAAAAAATACAACTAAGTGACCAAGAGATAGCCAGCCTGTCAGATGCACAGTTCAAAACACTGGTAATCAGGATGCTCACAGACTTGGTTAAATTTGGTGACAAATTAGATGAACAAATGAAGGCAACAATAAGGGAAATGAAGGCAAATGTACAGGGAACCAACAGTGATGGGAAGAAAAACGGGACTGAAATCAATGGTGCGGACCAGAAGGAAAAAAGAAACATTCAACCAGAACACAATGAAGAAACAAGAATTCAAAAAAATGAGGAGAGGCTTAGGAACCTCCAGGACGTCTTTAAACGTTCCAATATCCGAATCATAGGAGTGCCAGAAGGAGAGGAGGAAGAGAAAGAAATTGAAAACTTATTTGAACAAATAATGAAGGAGAACTTCCCTAATTTGGCCAAGGAAATAGACTTCCAGGGAGTCCAGGAAGCTCAGAGAGTCCCAAAGAAGTCGGACCCAAGGAGGAACACACCAAGGCACATCATAATTACATTAGCCAAGATGAAAGATAAGGAGAGAATCTTAAAAGCAGCAAGAGAAAAGGAGACAGTAACCTACAAAAGAGTGCCCATCAGACTGTCAGCTGATTTCTCCAAAGAAACCTTACAGGCAAGAAGGGGCTGGCAAGAAGTATTCCAAGTCATGAAAGGCAAGGAACTACATCCAAGATTACTCTATCCAGCAAAGCTTTCATTTAGAATGGAAGGGCAGATAAAGTGCTTCCCAGATAAGGTCAAGTTCAAGGAGTTCATCATCACTAAGCCCTTATTATATGAAATGTTAAAGGGACTTATCTAAGAAAAAGAAGATCAAAAATAGGAACAGTAAAATGACAACAAACTCACACCTATTAACAATTGAACCTAAAACAGAAACAAAAACAAACTAAGCAAACAACTAGAACAGGAACAGAATCACAGAAATGGAGATCACATGGAGGGTTATGATCAGGGGGGTGGGTGGGGAGAGAGGGGGAAAAGGTACAGGGAATAAGAAGCATAAATGGTAGGTAGAAGATAGACAGGGGGAGGTTAAGAATAGTATAGGAAATGTAGAAGCCAAAGAACTCATATATATGACCCATGGACATGAACTAAAGAGGGGGAGTGTGGGGGGGAAGGGACGTGCAGGGCGGGCGGGGAGAGGTAGAAGATGGGACAACTGTAATAGCATAATCAATAAAATATATTAAAAATATTCACAAATCAATAAACACAATACATCACATAAACAAAAACAAAAATCACATGATCATAGCAATAGATGCAGAAAAAGCACTTGATAAGGTACAGCAGCCATTTATGATAAAAACACTTAGCAAAGTGTATTCCGGAATAGAGGGAGCATTTCTCAACATAATAAAGGCCAGATACTAGAGACCTACAGCCAACATCATATTCAATGGGCAAAAACTTGGAGCTTTCCCGCTAAGGTTAGGAACAAGACAAGGATGCACGCATTCACTACTCCTGTTCAACATAGTATTGGAAGGCCTAGCACCGTAATCAGACAAGAAAAAGAAATAAAAGGCATCTAAATTGGAAAGGAGGAAGCAAAACTGTCATTGTTTGCAGATGACATGATAGTGTACATAAAAGGTCCTATAGACTCCACCAAAAAACTACTAATTCTAATGAGTGAATTTGGCAAAACAGCGTGATACAACGTCAATATTCAGAAATCAAAGGCATTTTTGTACACCAATAATGAAATATCAGAAACAGAAATTAGGAAAAGAAATCCCATTTACTATAGCAACAGGAAAAATAAAGTACCTAGGAGTAAACCTAACCAAGGAGGTAAAACACTCATACTCAGAAAATTACACAACACTGAAGAAAGAAATTAAGGAAGACACAAACAAATGGAAGCATGCACCATGCTCATGGATTGGAAGAATTAACATCATCAAAATGTCCATAGTACCCAAAGCAATTTATAGATTCAATGCAATCCATATTAAGTACCAATGACATATTTCACAGATACAGAACAAACATTTCAGAAATTTATATGGTACCATAAATGACTCTGATCAGTTGCAGCAATTTTGAAGAAGAACAAAGTAGGTAGGATCACAATACCCGATATCAGACTGTGTTACAAGGCCACTGTAATCAAAGCAGCCTGGTACTGGCATAAGAATAGACACACAGACCAGTGGAACAGAACAGAGAGCCCAGAAATGAACCCAAATCTCTATGGTCAATTTTTATTTGACCAAAGGGGAAGAAGCATAAAATGGAGTAAAAATAGTCTCTTGAACAAATGGTGTTGGGAGATCTGGACAGCTACATGCAAAAAAAAAATGAAACTCGATCACCTACTTACACCATATACAAAAATCAAGGTGGATAAAAGACTTAAATATAAGTCATGACACCATAAAAATCCTAGAGGAAAACGTTGGTAGGAAAATCTCAGACATTCCATGTAGCAATATCTTCACTGATATGTCCACTAAAGCATGGGACATAAAGGAAAGAATAAACAAATGGGATCTCATCAAAATAAAAAGCTTCTGCATGGCTAAAGAAAACAGCATTAAAATGAAAAGAGAATCAACTATATGGGAAAGCATATTTGCCAATGATGCCTCGGACAAGGGTTTGATCTCCAAAATATATAAAGAACTCACATGACTCCCCTCCA
>VMDR010029551.1:0-12701 GCA_007922815.1 Macrotus californicus
CATATGATGGAGAGATAAAGGGTTTCCCAGGCAAACAGAAGCTGAGTGAATTTACCACTCTAAGACCTGCATTTAAAAAATGTTGAAAGTAGCTCCTCTACTGGAAATAAAAAGACAAAAGTAGACAAAACTTTGAGAAATATGAGTAGCAGACAGACAGAAGCAGCAGGAAATTGCAACTCTACTTCATAGAAGAATATTAAACACTTAAATATAACCATAAAGGTTATATGGGAAAAGGAGCCATTAAAAATAGCTACTATAATTTGGTAATGAAAGCACAACATAAAAAATAATTTGTAACAACAAAATCATAAAAAGGGAGAAGGGAAAGGACTGAACATGTACAGATTAGTGAAGATAAGAGGCAATCGTTTCATCCCAGAACATCAGATTATACGTTCTTCTCCAGTGCACATGGAACATTCTCAATGATAGACCATATGTTGGGTCACAAAACCAGCTTCAACAAGTTCAAGAATGAACTCATACCAAGCATATTCTCTGACCACAATGCTTGGAAATTAGACATCAACTGCAAAAAAGGAAGTAAAGAAACACAGAAATATATGGAGATTAAACAACATAGTACTAAAAAATGACTTGATCAAAGAAGAAGTAAAAAGTGAGATCAAAAGATATAGAGAGTCAAATGAGAGTGACAGTATGACATTATCAAAACTGGGATGCAGCAAAAGCAGTAATAAGAGGGAAGTTTATAGCATTACAGGCCTATCTCAAAAAAATAAGAAAAATTTCAAATAAATCTAACATTATATCTTAAAGAACAAAAGCAACCTTAAATCAGCAGAAGAAAGGAAATAATAAAAATTAGAGAATTGAATAAAATAGAGAACAAAAAGACTGTACAAAAATTAATGCAACAAACAGCTGGTTCTTTGAGAAGATTAATAAAATTGACAAACCCCTGGCTAGACTACTAAGGAAAAAAAGAAAATACTCATAACCAAAATTGGAAATGAAAGGAGAAGTTACCACAGCCACCACAGATATACAAAGGATCATACTAAAATATTATGAAAGATTATATGCCATATAATTCAATAACCTAGAAGAAATGGAGAAGTTCCTGGAAATATATAGCCTTCTTAGAATGAGTCATGAAGAAATGAAAATCTAAATAGACCAATCTATACTGAGGAAATTGAAACAACCATCAAAACCTCCCTAACCACCCCCCCCAAATGTCCAGGAAATTTCTTCACTAGTGAATTCTACCAAACATTCAAAGATTTGATATCTATCCTTCTCAAACTCTTCCAAAAACTGAAGAATCAATTTTTGAAGAATCAATTGAAGAAGCAATACTTCCATAATATTTTATGAGGCCAACATAACCCTGTTACCAGAACCTGGCAAGGATAACACTAAAAAACTACAGACCAATATCTCTGATGAATATAGATACAAAAATCCTAAACAAAATACTAGCAAATCAAATACAAGAATACATTAAAAAATAATACACCACAATTAAGTGGGGTTCATTCCAGGGACACGAGGATGGTTCAATGTATGCAAATTGATCAATGTAATACACCACATTAACAAACAAAAGATAAAAATCATATGACATCAATAGATGCAGAAAAAGAAATTGTTGAGATAGAACATATGTTTTTAAAAAACCCTCAGTAAAATGGGTATAGAAAGAAAGAACCTCAACATAATAAAAGCCATATATGACAACTCTCAGTTAACATCATACTCTGTGGTAAAAAGCCTAAAGCTTTTCCTTTAAGGTCAGGAACAAGACAAGGATGCCCATTCTCATTACTGCTATTGAAGATAGTAGTAGAAGCCCTAGCCAATGCAATTAGTCAAAAGAAAGAAATAGAAAGCATCCAAATTGGGAGTAAAGAAATAAAACTATTTGCAGATGACATGATTCTCTATATAAAAAAACCTTAAAGACTTCACCCCCCCCCAAAAAAAGCTGTTAGAAACAAATACAGAAACAAATAAATAAAAGCTGCAGGATACAAAGTCAATATAAAAGATCTGTTGTATTCCTGTATACTTACAACAAAATATACTTAGAATTGCAAAAAAAATAATAAAATCTCTAGGAATAAATTTAACAAAAGAGGTGAAGGACCTGTACACTGAAAACTTCAAGATATTTGTTGAAAGAAATTGAAGAAAAAATAATGAAATGGAAACCTATTCTGTGTTCATGGATTGGAAGAATTAACATCATTAAAATGGCCATATTATCTAAAGGGATATCTAGATTGCATATAATCCCTAATCAAAATACCAATAGTGTTTCTCACAGAAACAGAACAAAAAAACCTCAAATTTGTCTGAAACCACAAAACACCCCAAAGAGCCAAAGCAACCCTGAGGAATAAGAGCAAAGATGAAGATGCCACACACCCTGACGTCACAGTATGGTATTAGCAGAAAAAACAGATACACAGACCAATGAGACAGAATTGAGATCAATAAACCCACAGATACATCAGCAACTAATTTTTGACAAAGGGGCCAAGAACATACAATAGAGAGAGAAAAGCTTCTTCAGGAAATAGTGGTGGTAGAACGGGAAGGTACATGTGAAAGAATGAAACTAGACTGCTGATACCAGGAAATGGTGGTGGTAGAACGGGAAGGTACATGTGAAAGAATGAAACTAGACTGCTGATACCAGGAAATGGTGGTGGTAGAACGGGAAGGTACATGTGAAAGAATGAAACTAGACTGCTGATACCAGGAAATAGTGGTGGTAGAATGGGAAGTACATGTGAAAGAATGAAACTAGACTGCTGATACCATATACAAACATTGACTCAAAACGAATTAAAGGCTTGACTCTAGGACCAGAAATGGTAAGATATATAGAAGAAAACATAGGCTCTAAACTTATGAACCTCGGTCTCAATGGGGTCTTTGTGAACTTGACCACGAGGCAAAAGAAATACAAGCAAAAATAAATGAATAGGACTACATTAAACTATGAAGCTTTTGCATAACAAGAACAACAAAAAAACCATCGACAAAAACAAAAAGGCAACTAACTGAATAGGAGAAGGTATTTGCATACTATAGCTCTGATAAGGGACTAATATCCAAAATATTAATATATAAAAAACTCACGCAACTCAACAACAATGACACAAACAATCTGATTTAAAAAATGGGCAGAGGATCCAAATAGATATTTTGCCCAGGAAGACACCCAGACATAACAATGTCTAACAGATTTATGAGAAAATACTCAACATCAACAACATAGCTGTAAAAGAAATGCAAATTAAAATCTAAATGAGACACTGCCTCATACCTGTTAGAATGGCTATTATCATTAAGACAAGAAATAAATTTTGGAGAAGATGTGGAGAAAAGGGAACCCTTGTACACTTCTGTTGGCAATGTAAACTGGTACAGCCACTATGGAAAACAGTATAGAAGTTCTTCAAAATATTTAGAATAGAGCTACCAGCAATCCTAGAAAATTTGAAAACACTTATCATAAAGGTATACACACTCCTATGTTCATCGCAGCTTTATTTCCAATAGTCAAGACATGGGAACAAACTAAGAGTCCTTTGGCAAATAATTGGATAAAGAAGATGTGGTACACATATACAGTGGAATGCTACTCAGCCATAAAAACATGAAATATTGCTATTTGCAACAACATGGATGGCTCTTGAGAGTACTACTCTGAATGAAATAAGTCAGTTAGAAAGGACAAAAACCATAGGATTTCACTCACACGTTGGATCTAAAACAAAAAAGTAACAGTTGAGCAAACAAAAATCAAACTTACAAAGACAACAGATGGTGGCTACCAGAGTAGAAGGGGGTAGGGAGAGGCTGAAGAGAGTGGAAGGGGCCAAATTCAACATGACAGGAGACTGATTTTGGGTGGTGAGCACATAATAGAGAATACAGATGTACTGTACCCCTGAAACTTATATAAAGTTAGTAATGTATTTTACCTCAATAAATTGAATTAAAAAATTACTCTATGGTGTTACACAATTAGGCAATATATTAGATTGAGCTATATGAAATTGCCAACATTTTACTATTTTTGGACCATAACAGCAATTTCATATGGTACAAGTTCATGTGATGAACAGATTTTTTTTTTGGTGGAAATTAGAGAGTAAATACATTACAAGTTAGAAAGGAGTATCATCATGCTAAGCTGAAGTCAATGTAAAATTTGCTGGAAGTGCAGCACTGAATAAAGGCTCTTTGACTTTAGAGAGGAAGACTTTGGGCCACCAGGAACAACATTTGACTCTCATAATTAGCTCCATGAGTTTGAATAACTTGTCCTCACTAAGCCTCAGTTTCCTGCCATGCTGAATGGGGTTAACATGTATCTTGCTATGTTGTTGCAAGGTTATTCATAGTCTCCTTCCTTCCAAAGATCAATGATCTTGATGGTTTACAAGGAATTACAGCAAGTCATACAAGACCTGAGAGCCTGGACCAATGGGCTATGGCGATTCATCCCATTAGTCTGGGGAGAAAACCACATCAACACTGAAGGGCCCACCAACCACGTAAAGAGATTCTACACCAGCTTCATTATATACTTTCAAGCTCTGTTCTTTATACATCATCTAGCCTACTGAAAGCCTTGTTATGGCCAATCACAGGTGGCGATTATAGGAATGGAGAATAAAGGGAAATTTGTCTGATTCCTACATAGGAATAATATGCTTGAAAAACAAAAAATTCCAAACTACTTAACTCTGCATTTGTTTTTGTGTCAGTGAAAACATTTGAGAATAAAGACTTTTCTTTCAAAATGGCAGAATGAGTACCTGCTGCAACTTCCTCCTCTTGCTTCAAACCCTAAAAATGACTGAAAAGATATTTTAGTAAATCTATAATCCCACTGGAACAGAAGATATCATGTGCCCTATGGGCCAGTAATATGATGATACTTGAAAGAAGAGGCATTGTATTTGGTTAAAGAATGAATCCACAATTCAAGTACATGATAGAGAGTATTGTTGAAAAATAGGAATGTCTGCAAGGGTGCTTGTTCCCAACAAGCAAAAATTTTCTACCTGCATTGCATGAGGTACTAAGGTAACTGACAATAGCCAGGCATTTTGACCCCTACATATAAACTCTCATTCCTTGGATCAGGCAGAGAACAAAGAGATAATTTCCCCAGAGCAGAGAGTAAGGATATTTGAATTGGAGACATGAGGAAAAGTTTCCAAGTTAATAATATCCAGAGAAAAAGGGACTCTGTGCTTAGATCATTAGGTACTGACACAGGCTACCTAAAAGTCATCCCATTATCTCCTTCATATCTAATGTAGAAAGGCTGAAGTATCTCCCAAATCCAGCATCCTGTCCTGCTTCTCATACAAGCAAATTGTAAAATAAATACAGCAGAATAATAAGGAAATTTCTATCTTAAAATGAGTATACAGCCAAACATCACCCAACATTGAAGGGAAGCCACAACTATGACTCAAAAGCACAAAACTCAACAAAGAAAAGAATATATACCAAGTAAAAGAATTAAAAGACTTCAGGAGTACAGAAAATATCCTCAGAAAAGCAGTAAATATTGCATTCATTAACAAAAATTTTACATCTTGGGAATAAAATGTTAATATAAACGACTCAATACATTGGCTATACAGCAGAAGAGATACCACTGAGAGCAAGTTAGTCAGACTGAGGCCAAGCAACTTTGCCAGAATTTAGTGGGAGATGTTTTTCAAGTCTGTACGTTAAGAAAATGGAGACTCTCCTAAAGATTCCACTGTGTTTTCTCTCTCACTTACTCTGTACCATTTCCCTTAATCCTTCCCTCCTTCTCTTCCCTAGTTGTTTAATTGCCCTATTTCATACAAGTTTCAATGTCAAAAGCTACCTTAGAACACTTTGGAAGTAAGGATAAATCATAAGTGAAGTATAGTCTTGTTCCGTTGAGATTTAATAATGTCCCCATGAAACACAGATTCTCTCATTTTGCAATAGAGTTTCTCATAGCTTTCATGCCAAGGTTTTATTTCCATTCATTCTTATTACCAAGAAGCCTTTTGTTTTCTATCTCAGGACCTATATTTTTCTAGATCCTGTTTTAAAGTGATAGCATATAATATATATCATCATAATTGCCATGGCAACAGATTCATATGCTAATCAGCAATGCAGTTTTATAGAAGCACAAAGGGTCTGAATTTGGCCTTTGATTCTAAGAACATTGTTGGGTATGGGCCAAGCTGAATAAGCTTAATATAGCATTTAAGAAAGACTTATAAAAATCTTTTTTCCCTCTGCAAGAATCTAGTTTGGTAAGAATGGGTTTCTCACAGGTCGGAAAAGATAAGTCACTAGGGTATTTTTTTTCCTTCATCTAGCCCTTCCAATCAGTAGTGAACACACTGATTGGCAACCCAGGATTCATTTTCCCCTTCCTCCTAAGAGATTTCATTTTACACTTTAGAAACACACCCCTCTTCCACACTGTCCGAGAGATTCAGGAGAAGCTATTTCCAATTCCAGAGCTGAATCTTGATTAGTTTAAAGCCTAAACTCAAAGCCTGACTTGGTGTTTTCACCCTACTTACTAATAATTGGTTCAGGAAGCGAATCATAAGTCAGTCAGCGCATGGTACCCATGGACCAATGGTGGCAACATGACCTAATAAGGCTCATTTAGGCTCTTCGGGAAGAAACTTTATGTTATGGGTTAGGGCAAGGTGTTTTTCTCTCTTGTTCATCGTACTAAGAAAGATTTGTCTGTTACTTGCAACCATTTTGGGTGTCATTAGAGAAGTCATCCTGAGGAGAAAGCATGCATGCACGAAAGGGTAGAGAGCGCCAAGAGAATACTGAAGAAAGGGGCTAACACACTGACTATACTTTGTTGAGATTCTACCCTGCTTCCAGACTCTCAAATAAGTAGCACCGGGTTAAATTTTTTTTATTGTTTGAAACTACTTTGATTTGGAATTTTGTTACTGAATGCACCAAATCCTACTCAATAAAGTTGTATACTTTAAATGTTATGAATTGGATATATGTTCTCCTAATTTAGTACATTAGAGGATAAATATTCTATATGATGGTGGCTTAGTTTTAAGTGTTTTAGAATGTGTTTAAACAACTGATTCCTTTACTGTCACAAAAAGAGAGATTCTATATTATCTTTATGTAATGGAATAAAAGAAAATTAGTAAATGAGGCTTCATGGTTCTCCTCATTCCTCTGCTTATTTATTTTTCACTTATTTTGCAACTCCTATCCTGACCCCTCCAGCCTCCAATCCATCTGGGAAAAGGTAAGAAACAACACTGAGACAGAGTCTCAATACTAAAGGAAGATGCTTATGGCAAAACAGAAAGGAGAAGGCAATGGAGGGACCAGGGTGGTGGGCTCAGGCTGATGTAGAGCAGCTAATGACCCTGGGAGCAAAGTCAAGTCATCCTGGAATTTCAGAGTTTCCAAGAATAAAGCTGCACCAGAGGTGGTAATAGAACTCTGGATTTGGAGTTTTCTGATGTTCCCAAATAGTAAAAATAGAGAATGTTTTAAATAATGCTGGTATTTTGCTATATTCAATTCAATGTTAACAAAAACTCTGTAAGTCCTTTTTAAACCTCCTTCCTTACTCATCTCCTTCTTCCCAACCTAGAGACAAAATATGTTCTAAAGTTGGCATGTATCCTTTCCATTCATAGTTGTACAGTTTTATAACATAAATAAGTGCATACAAACACAGAAAATTGTTCATGAGTAGGCATCTAAGATGGTGACAGCACAGGAGGATAGTGAACTTGCCCCTCCATGAGCAAACTCAAACATGCATGCGTATAGAGAACATTTACTCCTGTGAAATAACTGAGAGCTGAATGAACAGCTTCTGAACAACAAACAAAAGAGACAGAATAGAGAAGGCTGGAGCCCTCCAGAGCTGCAGGAACTCTCCCTACTGGAGGAGGTGTGAGCACCACTGTTTACATCCCCTACCACTTCATTAAGGTGGGCATGAGCTCTATTCTGGTGCCTTGGCCTGCCTGGAAGATCAGCCCAGCACTTCCCCAGTCACACTGCCCAAGCCTTTTGCCTTGGAACAAAGGGAGCAAGCAGGAACAGCAGGGCTTCACCACAGACACCTGACCCAATAGGACAATGTTCCAAGTGCCTGCCTGGCTTCAACCAGCTTCCCCAAACTACCTGTCACAGAAAGACCAGTTTTTGTACAACAAACAAGAGGAGGATTGTAGAGAAAAGATTGGGAAGTCATGAAAGCTCTCCAGGAGCTGCAGGAATTCGTCAGGGTCAGAGGTGTCAATGAGTGCCACTATTCATGTCCCCCTCTACCTTCATAGCTGGGGCAGGAGCTCTACCCAGCGGTTCTGGCCTACCTGCAAGGTCTCTGCAACACGTTCTTGGACACATGTCCAACTTCACTTCAGCCCTGAACAAAGGGAGCAAGCAGGATCAACAGGGCGTTACTATATGCGCCTGGCCTCTGCACACAGAGCCACCCCAGCGTGACAGGCCAGTGCCCAGAAGGCCTTAGAAGGCCTTAGTTACCTGCTTGGCTCCTAACAGCCTGCCAACACCAGGCTACACACAGAAGCTGCATCTGCACATGGCCTTTTTTTCAAGATTGGAAGAGATACCTATTTTGTCCGATTCATATAAACAAACATAAAGTCAAACAAAGTAAAAAGACAAAAGAATATCTCTGAAATAAAAGAACAAGAAAAAAAATCCAGAAAAAATCCCTAAGGAAATGGATATAATTTGCCTAATAAAAAAATTCAAAGAAAAATTCACAAGGATGCTTCTAAAACTTGAGAGTAGAGTAGAGGAACTTAGCTAATATAAAAGAATGGATTACTGACCCAGAAGACAGAGTGGTGGAAATCAACCCACCAGAACAGTACAAAGAAAGAAAAAACAAAAGTGAGGATAGTTTAAGGGACCTCTGGTATAACATCAAGCACTCAAACCTTCACATTATGGGGATTCCAGAAGAGAGAACGGAACATAAACTGTATTTAAAGAAATAATGGATGAAAACTTTCCTAACCTGGAAATGGAAACAGACATCCAAGTCCAAGAAGCACAGGGAGTTTAAACCAAAATGAACGCAAAGAGACCCACGTCAAGATATATTGTAATTAAAATGGCAAAAGTTAAAGATAAATAGACAATCTGGAATAAAGCAAGAAAGAAAATAATGAGTTACAAAGGAAGCCCATAAGGCTATCAGCTGATTTCTCAGCAGCAACTTGACAGGCCAGAAGGGAGCTGCAGGACACCTTTACTGCTGAAAGAAAAAAAATCTACAACCTGAAATGATGTACCCAGCAAGATCATCATTCAGAATTCAAGGAGAGAGAAAGAGTTTCCTGGACAAGGAAAAACCAAAGGACCCCATCACCATTAAATGAGTTTTACAAGAAATGTAAAAAGGATTTTGTTTAAGCAAAAAAGAGAAAGTCTATAAATCTCATAGGTAAAGTCAGGTATTTAATAAATACAGTGAATCAGACATTGATAAAGCTGCTACAAGGGTCAAAAGAAAAAAGTATCAAATGCCACCCAAACTACAATAAGTAGTTGGGAGATAACACAACCCAGTGAGATATAAAACATGACATCGATAACATAAAGCATGGAAGGGAGAGTAAAAATGTAATCCTCATTGAATATATGCAGACTTAAAACACCTATCAGCTTAAAATATAGATTGCTATAGATGTAGAATGATATACATAAATCTCATAGTAATCACAAACCAAAACCTACAAAAGATGTGCAAAGAATTAAGAGAAAGGACCCTCCCAAAACACTACAGAAAACCAGCAAACTAGAATGGAAGAGATCAAGAGAAGAAGAAAGGAACTCAGGAGAATTGGTAAAATAATCAAAAGACAATTAAAATGACAAGAAGTACATACTTAATAATTACAGTAAATGTAAATGAATTAAATGATCCAATAAGAAGACATAGGGTGGCTGAGTAGATTAAAAAAAAAATAAGCCATCTTGCCTTGACTGGTGTGGCTCAGTGGGTTGGCCATCATCCTGTAAATTGGTTTGATTCCAGGTCAGGGTACATGGCTGGGTTGTGGGTCAGGTCCCCACAGTTGGGGGTATGTCAGAGGCAACCAACTGATATTTCTCTCACACGTCAAAGTTTTTCTCCCTCTCTTTTTGCCCCCCTTCACCTCTAAAAATAAATAAATAAAATCTTTAAAAAACACGACCCATCTATATGCTGCTCAGAAAAGACTTCAAATTAAAAAACACATACAGACTGAATGTGAAGGGATGGAAAAAGACATATCATGCAAATAGAAACAAAAAAGAAAAACCAAGGTAGCAATATCATATCAGACAAAATAGATTTTAAAACAAAAAAAATGTAAAAGAGAAAGACAAGGAAAAACATTACATAATTATAAAGGGGTCAAATCAAGAAGATGATGTAACAATTATAAATATCTATGCACCCAACATAAAAGCACCTAAATATATAAAGCATTTATTAATAGGCATAAATGAAAAAATAATAGTAGGTGATTTTAATACCCCACTCACAATTAATAGATCATCCAGGCAGAAAGTTAGTAAGAAAATAATGGCCTAAATGTCACATCAGAACAGACTGACTTAACAGATATTTACAGAACACATCATCCCCAAATTGCAGAATACACATTTTTTTTCAAGTGCACATGGAACATTTTCCAGGATAGGTCACATTATTGGTCACGAAATAAATTCAAGTTTGACATCACATCAAGCATCTCTTCCAACCACAGGGTCATGAACTAGAAATTAACTGCAGGAAGAAAACTGGAAAAAACACAAATACTTGGAGACTAAACAACGTGCTACTACAGAACCAATGGATCAAAGAGGAAATCAAACAGGTAATGAAAAACTATCTTGAAGTGAATGAAAATGAAAGCATAGTTTTTCAAAATTTATGATAATCAGCAAAAGGAGTTCTAAGAGGAAGTTCATAGCTGTACAGGCCTCCACAAGAAACAGGAAAAATCCCAAACCATCTGACACTATAGCTAAAGGAACTAGAAAGACAACAAACAAAACACAGTGCAAAACATAAGGAAGGAAATACTTAATATTGGGGCAAAAAATAAAATAGAAATTCAAAGAATAGGACAGATAAATAAAAGAGCTGGTTCTTTGCAAAGATAAACAAATTTGACAACCTTTAACCAAACTCATCAAGCAAAAAAGTGAGTTCAAATAAATAAAGTCATAAATAATAAATAAGTTACAACCACCAACAAAAAATATAAAGAATCATTAAAGACTACTACAAACAATTATATGCCAACAAGTATGACAATCTAGAAGAAATGGATACATTTCTAATAGTATATAATCTTCCAAGGCTGAACCAGGAAGAAACACAGAACCTAAACAGACCAATTACTTAGCAATGAAATTGAAGCAGTAATAAAAAAAACTCCCAACAAATAAATGTCCAGGACCAGACAGCTTCACAGGTAAATTCTATCAAACATTCAATGAAGAATTAATGCCTATTCTTCTTAACCTATTTCAAAAAATTAAAGAGGAAGGAATGCTTCCAAACTCATTCTACAAAGCCAGCATTAACCTGATACCAAATCCAGACAAAGATGTTACAAAAAAAAGAAAAGTACCAGCCAGTATGCTTGATGAAAATAGATGCAAAAATTTACAACAAAATATTAATGAACTTGATTCAACAATACAGTAACAGGATTATACACCATGACCAGGTGGAATTCATTACTAGGACAAAAGGATAGTTCAACATCCATAAATCAATCAACATGATACATCATATTAACAAAATAAAGGATAAAAATCATATGATTATCTCAAAATACACAGGAAAATCATTTGAAAAATTTCAACATTGTTATGATAAAGACTCCCCCAAAAATGGAGGCAGACGAAACATATCTAAACATTTAAAAAGGTAGCCCTGGCTGGTGTGGCTCAGTGGATTGAGTGCCGGCCTGCAATCCAAAGGGTCTCTGGTTCAATTCCTAGGCAGGATATACGCCTGGGTTGCAAGGCTAGGTCCCCAGTAGGGGGCGTGTGAGAGGCACCCACACATTGATGTTTCCCTCTCTTCCGCCCTTCCTCTCTCTAAAAAGAAATAAATAAAATCTTTAAAAAATTAAAATGTTATATATGACAAACCCAAAGCTAATATCACATTCAATGATGAATAACTGAAAGCTTTTCCTCTAAGATGAGGGACAAGAATGCCACTACCATCACTTCTATTCAATATACTATTGAAGTCCTTGCCATTGGATTCAGACAAGAAAAAGAAATCAAAGGCATTTGAATTGGAAAGGAAGAAGTAAAACTCTCATTATTTGTAGATGATGTGATACTACATATAGAAAACCTTAAAGACTCCATCAAAAATCTATTACAACTAATAAATGCATTTAGTGAAGTTGCAGTATACAGAATCAATATACAGGAACCTGTTGCATTTCTATACACAAGTGATGAATAATCTAAAGGAGAAATTTAAAAAAATAATCCCATTTACAATTGCATAAAATACATAGTAATAAATTTAATCAAATGGGTAAAAGATAAGTACTTCTAAAAGCTATAAGACATTCAAGAAAGAAATTGAAGAAGATAAAAATAAACGGGAGTATATACCATGCTCATGGTTTGGGAAG
>VMDR010029552.1:0-12710 GCA_007922815.1 Macrotus californicus
TCTTCTTTTGAAGAGTGTTGATATTTGTTTAATTAATTTGGCTGAACCTGAACTGTAAACTGTGTCTTCCCTGGAAGGGAAATAATTAACATCTATGCTCCACTGTTTCAGCTTTCAGCTTCTATATTTTTTTCATGGTGAGCAGTCAACCTGTAGTTGTAACAGAGCTTATTTGAAGATTTTTGCACTCCTTTTCAGGAATCACCCTCCCCAGCGCACACACACACATATATTTTTCAATAGTTTGGCCAGCTCAGAACTCTGTTCTTTGATACCTTAAGACTGCAAGACTGTAACTTTCTACTGCTCTGAGCTACAGGGACTGGAACATGCACAGGCACTCAAGTAAAAATCTGCTGACTCACAGTCTCACCAATGCACTTCCTATCTTTTAAGGGTTGATCTCTCATCCAGCTGCTGCTGGCTTGTGGTATTCTCCAATGCTTTAAAAAATATTTTGCATATATTTTATCATTGCGTATAGCTGGGTTAGCTCGGCAAAGCCACTTTGCCTATACTAGAAGCTGGAACTTCCTTAAATTTATTTTGACTTTTAATTTGAACAAACTCTTTGAGAAGTTAGCCAGAAATAAATATAATATATAAAATTGTATTGTGCTTTCAGTTTATGAATAGTTTTGTGTATATTTTCTATTTTTAGACATCAACTTAATATTTTTACTATTCCTGTTTTACAAATGAAGAAATTAAAATTCAGAGACACTATCTTGTACAAGTTAATGTATCAAAGAAATATAAGAGTTGTCTTTTGAACTCGGTTCTGCTGATTCTAAGGCCTGTGTTTTTGTCCCAGCACCAAAGCTGTGTGCAAGGGGAGTCTTTGCCCACAGCTGAGTCATGAGTTGCTTTGTTGAAATGCTCACAGGAAACTTGTGGCTGAACGGAGACTGGAGAGGGCAAGTCTCTGATTGCTGGAATGCACCACTGAGCAAGTTCTGTCAATTGCCACTGATATTCAGCATACGGAGTTGTCGGAATCTGCATATTCTTTTCCCTGCCATGAACTGATCCCCTAAAAACTGATGGGCCAATGCCTGATTAATGTAGTGTTGCCAAAGCATCACACTAGGGGTCTTATCTGCATGTTTAACTCAGAGAAGGCACAAATGTGAGATGGGTCTGGCAGGGGATGAAGACCCTTGAGGAAACTGTCCTGGCTACAGAGATTGACTCTGGAAGTATACAGCCAAGCAGGTAGGCAGAGAGCCCAGAGAGTTTGGCAATTTCAACATGTACCAGGGCCTGGTTAAGCGCAGTAGTGTGGCGTATGAGGGTGAGAGACACTTGGGGGTCCCATGATCCAAATATCAGGAAAGTGGACTGTAACTAGAAAGGACCTCAGAAAGAGCAAGGCCTTTCCATAAAGATCCCGCTGGCAGCCTTGGGTGGCCTGGAACATCTGGCAGAGTCAGATGTGGGGCTCCCACTCAACCCATTGCTCAATGCCAGGCTCTAAGCCAGGTATACACTTTTTAAAAATTTGATCAAGCAGAAACTCATCCCTGATGACTGAGCCAGTTCAGGAAAGGACCCTGCATGGAAGAGACACTTGGGGGTCTCCCCAGGGCCTGGGATAACCGTGAGGCACATAATATTGGAACTTTATCACAAACACATAAAAAGTCTGCCAAAGTTTCTATACTAGGCATTCAGTGACCACAGGTCACTCAGCCAAGATATGTGTCCACTTTGATGATTCTCTTACTTTCTGGCCTCCTTGCTTGCCCGTGTCCCAAGAATTGATTTTCTGGCCTTTCTGGGTTACTGACAGCTGGAGAAAGCATGGGCCACTATTCTGCCTGACAGGCACTGTCTGTGCAGAGCTGGATCCCAGCTCTCAGAGGCTGCCAATCTGACTTGGAGGGGACTTGATGAATTCACCATCCAGAGTGTGCCACTAGCGAGCCTGTTCCTGGAGACTGGAGTTTGCTCCAGAACAGCAATTCTGACAAATTGACAGAGCAATAGGAGCTCATTAGACTGCCAAGTGCCTCTGCAGGCAAACAGTGGGACACTAGGCCCATTCACCACCTTTCCGAAGAAGTCTGGATGTAACATCACTGTCCAGGTTGACCCACTGGGGCCCAGTTGCCACATCATTCTGCACAGATAGCCAGATGCACTGGAAGCTGGACACTGGAACTCCTGTGAGTGGCTCATCATTGGATGTCTATTTGTTTCCACTGAGTCTTTTCTGCATGCACTCTGAAAGGTCCAGAGGGCCTTTACACTATGTATTTTGTGTGCTAAACTGATTCTTGATTTCATTTTTTTCTGTTACTATTAAAACTTTCATGTTCTCTTTGTTCTACTTTTCTCATCTACTTATTTCAAATTCAGTCTTATCTATTTTTACATTGAGTGCATTTAGGTAATCCACCTTCAATCCTTTCTTGAAAAAAAGAAAGCTATAAACAGGCAAATAAGCCAACAGGATCTCCTTGTGAAATAGACTGAGTTCCACCCAATGATAAGAATTTTTCTCCATAGCTCTAGGTAGCAGAGAAAACTACTGGAGAATTGTAAACACAGGTTGGTCTTCCTGAGTTCCTACTGTGGTTCATTTGGGGGGATGGGTGTTGAAGTGAGGCGCTGGAGCTAGTTTGTTCCAGTTCATGAGGAAGGAGCTTGTTGCATTTTTTTTCCATCACCATTCATCTCCCCTGTACTCTCTCTCAGCTCCATCCACCCTCACCCCCACCTAAAAATTACCACACTGTTGTTCATGTCCATGAGTTCTTTCTCTTTTTTCTCTTTTGCTTGATCCCTCCACCACCCTCAATCCCTCCCCAGAACTTGTTAAGTTTTAAAAGAAATGTTAAGTTTGTTTGATGGCACTTTGGTACCTTAAAATTTGCCATGGTCAGAGTATTTATGCAACGGAAGTTGTCAAAGGTTACAAATTAAAGCTTTATTTATTTATTTGTTAATTTTTATCAGCACGCCACTGGGCAAAATTTGGACTTACTGTAGTAATAACATTATCTTTTGAGACTTAAATTATAGATTACAATATTATAGATTAGAATAGTGAACCGTAAAGTGCTGGCCAGTGAGACTCAGTGAAGGTTAGAGCAGGAAGCTGTGGCGACCTGCTTGATTATCCTGTGTACAAATGTGGTCTTGTTTATGTGTCAGATTAGGACCAGCTGAAGCCTCCACATGATCAAGATACCCACTGTCTTTCTGGGGTGGGGAGGGTGAGTGTCCTCTCCACTTCTTTCCCTGGGTTTTCCAAGTGGGTCAGAGCTTACTCAGTCCAAAAAGGACCTGGCTGCTTCCAAGTGCCTTGTAGAGAGAGATGTGGGGAATACAACCAGTTCTCCATAAGGACCAGGTGTCAAGGGTAGCTTCATTGCATGCCATGAATGATGCTGCTCAACAGAAGCTACTGAGTGGTTTGTCTACTGTTGAAATGACCCAGCTGCCATTCCAGGGTGTGTGTGTGTGTGTGTGTGTGTGTGTGTGTGTGTGTGTGAGATTATGCATGTATGTGTGTGTACACATGGAATTCTCTCTGCAGTGTTGCCCTGAGCTGTGGTTACCATGTGCCACATGAGCCCTGAGCTCCTGATGTTTCCTTTAGGTACTGGGAGGGGCAATTATTTAATTCCCTTGGTATTAAGCTTGGAAAAGGGAGCTTCATGCTATGTGTGGCCTGAATTGCCAACAGGCAGCTCTTCAGAATCACTTACATGACAACTTTTCCAGGAGCCCTATCTCCCACCGGAGGTCTGGGAAGGACCAGTTGTTGGGATCTGCCTTGCTTAAGACCATGCCTTTTTTCTCCTGAATAATGAGTGACACATTTTTCCAGTGAGAAGTCCAGAGCGGCGGTGAGTTAATTGGAACAGAGGGATGGTCAGCCATGGCAGTGGAGGTGAAGGAGT
The DNA here is from genome assembly GCA_007922815.1 of Macrotus californicus. Classification (NCBI taxonomy): domain Eukaryota; kingdom Metazoa; phylum Chordata; class Mammalia; order Chiroptera; family Phyllostomidae; genus Macrotus; species Macrotus californicus. The sequence continues at coordinate 3,912 of VMDR010029552.1, forward strand.
CACAGAGGTGGATGTAGGCAGTGCTGTCCCAGCACTCCCAAGGGAGGGGACGCTGGACTTGGCAGCTTCGTGTACATTCCAGGAGGCCAGGAGCTGCCTATCCTATTGATAAGAATTTCCCAATAAAGGATCATTGGCAGATTGTCAAGGCTATCTTTAATGTGTTGGTGGATGCTATTCAACATTTAAACAAAAGCTCCTCTGATTCTGGCCTTTGCCGATTGCCCTCTGATGGTGACTAGGCTTCTGCGTTGGTCTTCTGTAGGGAGAGACTGTGTTGGTCTTGCTGACAAGATTGTTCTTGTCCATTGACAGTTCTATTTTTCATTGGATTTTGAAATGGATGTTATGAGTTATGCTTCCAAATCTTGCTGGTTGAGAAGCTGTGAATCCACTTCCCAGAGTTTAATCAGCTCAGGGTCCCTGACACAAGTGGGTTTTTGGACCAACCTGGCCACAAACAGACCCTGGAGTGTGGGGCAGCCTCCAAGATTCTGCTGCGCTGTAAAACTGCTCTGAGCTCACCCAGCCCTGCCTTGGGTACAGCCCAGGGTAAATGCGGCTGTCTCAGCTAGAGTCCAAACAGGAAGGAAGTCGCTCTATGCATCAAAAACAGAGGGAAATTAATGCAGAGAACTGCTTACATAGGTAAAAAAAATAAGCTGCAAAACCAAACTGGGGACCACAAAGCAACCTCCCTTCCAACAATGGAAGTTTCTTCCATCTATAGCCAGGAGTGACAAAGGAACACCAGGGGCTGGGGTCACCAGGTAGGAGCTGGAGCCCGGAAGGGACATCACTGGTTCCAGAGACTTTTCCCCGCACAGAGAAACACCCTGACTTGTTCAATATTCATGCACTTTTATTCCCTGCCAGTGCCTCCCATTGGCCGAGTGCAGCTGGAAGCCAGCTCTGACAGGTGCTAGGGAAATGCAGACTTCAGGGTCGGCTGCTACCACTGCCTTGGTATAGGGATCAGAGCAGGTAAAGGTCAAGGGTCAGGTCCTGCTGGCCCACTTTGCCCCCCTCTCTCCAGAGATTGCTGTGGGATGTATACATTCTAGATTAAATCAGTGTTACTTTGAACAATCCTTGAGAGATTAAGGGAACTCCTGGTGAGATAATAAGAAGTCTGGGTAGGAGCCAAGGATTATAGAACAAGAAAGCACTGACCCTCCACTCTTAGGTCAACAGCTGGGAGATTTTGCATCTGAGACCTTTCGGGTTATTAGGAGCAACTTGGAAAACCTGCACTAATCTTACCCCTCCCATCCTCCCCCTGAGTCGATGTCTTTAATATGCTGCTCCTCAGCAGGATTATTGCAGTTTTAAACTTCTAATGGAATTCTTACTTTTAACTTTCTTTTTAAAGTAATAGTAATAGCATTTCTTTCCATTTTAATACACATAAATGGTAGAGGAGCTGGTTAGCATTTACTACATGGAGTTTCTCTAAACCACACAAAAAACACTATGGAATAGATGCTAATATCCTTAATTTATAGAGGATGATCTGAGACACAGGAGAAATTGCAAGTTCAAAGTCACATGGTAATTATTATGTGTTTGTGTATTTGTGTCCTGTGTTATTCCACAACAGGATTTAGAGGGGTTCACATGACCAGTAAGAGATGGAATTGAAATTCAAACACAGGTTTGTGCTCCTGTGACAACAATGAGATGCTTTTCCTGTCCTATGATATCTCAATTCTAGGCCACATAAATCCCAAAGAGTGAAGACTCCTGCCTTCTCCTTCGTCTGCATGCCTGTTTATTGAATAAGTTTGAGGCCTTTATTTCAGGGGTAGAACCACAGGTCCTGGAGCCCAAAACCTTTAAAAACATCAGCTGATCTCTTGGAAATTAGATAATTCTCCTACCTTCACTTTGGGAATTGAGACCTACAAAGGTTAAGAGACACATCCAAGAGCCATCACTAGTGTGGGATTATTATCTAGTTGCAAGTTGAACAGAATTCTCGGTTTGTCTCTATCCAGGTCAATGCACACTGTTTTGCGACCCAAATTTTCTGTTGGTGTACTGGCCAATCTAGTTTTGACTCATGAAGAAAGCATGGAAAGTAAGATGGAAATTATTTCATGCAAAGCACCCACGTTGCCCTCAAGCTGGATTGGGTTGATGTTGAGGTGGTGCATATCCTTAGTTCATTTCCCTCCAGCCGCACTTCTGTTTTTGTTTTTTGCAAGAAGGGTCTGCGCCAAGATATCTGCTTGGTTCTCTTTGCTTCTTTCAGGTCTGTACACAAAAGCCACCTTCTTCGAGAGGCCTTCCCCAAAGTCCCATTGAAATAGTGCCCTATCCACACCTGTCACTCTTTAGTCTTCTTTCCCAACTCTAGTTCTCTTCATAGACCATATCCACCTCTAGCACATTATATATTTATTTGCTTATTGCCTGTATCTACCCATTAGATTATAGGTCCTGAAGGGAGGATTAGGATATCTCCCAAAGGCATACAATAGTACCTGCAACACAGCAGATGCTCAAACATAATTTGTTGAATAGATGAATGAATGAATGACTTCTCTTCTTTCCCTGAGGCCTTATCACTTCTTGCCTAAACTGTTCTAATAGCTTCCTGACTGATTTCCCTGACTTGCTCACTCTAAGTTTTCCTTTATACAATTGCCACAATGATCATTCTTAAATGCAAATCTGATCATGTCACTCCCTTAAAAAATATCAGTGGCTCCCTATTGCCTTTTATGGCCTGCCTCCCTAGTCTCATCTCCTACTTTTTCCTTTGTGGACTTAGAAAAATAAGATTAAACTTCCACCCTTTCACAATGTGATTCCTCCTGTATTAGTTTTCCACTTGCTGCTGTGACAAATCACCACCACCTTAGTAGCTAAAAGCAATACATTTATTATCCTTCAACTGCGGAGGTCAGGAGTCTGACACAGGTCTCCCCGGGCTAAGATCAAGGTGTTGGCAGGGCTGTGTTCCCTTCTAGAAGGTCTGGGAGAGAATCTACTTTCTTGCCCTTTACAGTTTCTAGACACTACCCTCTTTCCTTGACTTATAACCACCTCTCTTCATCTTCAAAGCCAGAAATGTAGCATCTCTCTGACCTTGCTTCTGACATCACAATTCCTTCTCTCTCTCCTACTGCCTCCCTCTTCTACCTTTAAGGATCCTTACTGGGGCCACCCAGATAACCCAGGACCATCTCCCTGTTTTTTGTTTTTCTTTTTTATTACTTTATTGTTGTTCATTTACAGTTGTCTGCATTTCCCCACCCCCCCACTGCCCCATCCCACCCCAGCCAATCCCACCTCCCTCCCTTACTCCCACCCACCCCCCTTGGTTATGTCCTTGTGTCCTTTATAGTGTTTCCTGGAAACCCTTCCCCAAACTGTTCCCTCCCCCTTCCCCTCTGGCCATTGTTAGATTGTTCTTAATCTCAATGTCTCTGGTTGTATTTTGTTTGCTGTTTTCTTTTGTTATGTTCCTCATCTCCCTGTTTTAAAGTTGCTTGACGAGCAACTCTGATTCTGTCATGAACCTTAATTCCTCCTTGCCATGTAATCAAACATATTCATAAGTTCTGGGACATTAACAGGATGTGGATATCTTTGGGTGGAAGCCTTTGCCAGATTCCTTTTCCCTTTATTTTTATGTGTCTGTAGCCTGTCCATTCATTTTGTCTATCCTTTAAGATTGATCCTCCAGTTAAAAGTAACCTCCGCAACACTTTTTTCCCCAAACTTCTCTTAAGGCCAGTAGTCCTTTTCATCTTGTATTGCTCAAATCAGAGAGTTAGTTCCTGGATAGCAGTAGTTGGGCATAATTAATCTCTGTAAACAGGAGCCTTCCATGTGCATGTAATGTTTAATATGAATCTGTTGCTGAATAATGAATTCAAGGAAAACTAAGTAAAAAAAGAAGAAAGAATAGAAAAGTTCAAGATAGATAAAAGAAATGAGAAAAGAGGAAGGGTAAAGAAAGGAGAATTTTTGTAGATAATACACTTTCTCTATAGAGAAGAAAAGGAGATGATGCCTAAACCTTCAGGCTACCCTGTATCTATTCTGTAGTTATTTCTTGGGCGGTCAAATCTGCTTTGATTTAATCACTCACGTGCCTTTTTGTGTACATCTCAGATGTTGTTGAAGTGATCTGGGTGAAAGCCTGGAATAACTGAGGCATTCAACGGTGTTCCCTGCTCCTGCGTTTACTGTCTCGTAAACAGTACCACCAACCGGAAAGCCAACAACTGGAAACCTTGGGTCCTCCATACCTAAAAGATCCAAGTAAAAGGCTTTACTCAACAGCTTCCTAAAGTTTCCAAGATCTAAATATGTTAAACATCCCTGAATTAAATTATAAGAAATTATAAGAAGACATCTGTCAAAAATACAGGTTTGGCATCAGTTTCAAACCTAAGTCTTCACTATGACTCTGGGCAAGTTAGTTACCGTTTCTGAAATCTCAGAAATGCCTTCTGTAACAGAGAGCACGTACCATTGACCTCACAGGGTTGTCAGGAGGGTCAAAGGAAATTATATGCATAACGTGTCTACCTTAGTACCCTATAATAAGTGTTCAGAAAGGGTTTGAGTGTCTGCCCACAGATAAGGAAATATTACCATTGATGACACTCTGCTCAGACCTGACAATAGAGTGAAATTGGGTCTCAGAATTGTCTACATTCTGAGGTGGCATTGATTCCCTGCAGTAATCCCAACCTCCAGGTTACAAAGGAACCAACACCCTCCAGCCTCTAAGGCACCAGCTGATGGATCACAGGCAATACCTGAGAGGGCAAAGGCAGCTATGGCTCAAAAGCACTGTCACACCTGGCTAATGCCAGTGGCCGAGGGCAAGACATGGAGCTTAACCAGCTGAGTAAGGTAAACAGATCAGCCCAACCGTAGATAAAGCAGAAGTTTCCTTTGCTGGTGACCAGCTTCTGCATCTTATCATACTTAAGTCCCAGCCATTCTTTTGGTGACTGTCAGTGTCATTTCTCTCCCAACTGTAAGTTAAGAATCAAGCCCAATCAAGCTAACAATGACTGTATTAACCAATTGATAACTACCCTTGACTTTGAAGTGTCAGGCACCATGGAAACATAGGATTTTATTTGAACTGATCTCGCACTGGGTGTGCTCAGCCACAAAAAGCCTTATTTATTATCATGATGGAAGCTGGATATGGGTGTACAGTTAGGGAGGAGAAGACAGCCATCATTCCCTGATGCCTTTTTAAAGGCTTGCCTCATTTATACTAACTGAAGCCGAGGCCAGGAATGGAGAAATTATCGAGCCCTTGACTTGAAAAAGTGAGGAACTGTCAAATGTAGAGTCTGGCAACAGAGCACGTTTGAAGAAAAGAGATTTTATAAAGGTTTATGATGAATTGTAGCAACTCGAAGCTTCCCTTAATAGGGAAATGTATTACTCAGGGCTGGCTATGGCTTGTGGGCAATCACTTCCTCCTGCTTCTTTTACACCTTTGGGGCAATAGCTCTTCGCATTCTCTGCTAGCATCACTTGTTTAGATTCTGGACATGGCAGCATATGTGTATATTCTGACCAACAGTCATGGGCTTGCAGTTCTAGAACACTGAAAAGGTCTATAGCCACAGAAATCCCATTGATCTGCAAGAAGAAACAGCAGCCCTTCACAATGAGGAATGAAAAGATGTTCCACACTGCTGTTTTGGACATACCTGCTTTCCCCCATCCTGCATCGCTAAATCTCCCCTTTGCACAGGGTTTTTACTTGCAAATTTGCTAGCTAATGAACATTTGCAATAGAAACATAGGCACTAGCTGAATTCTTGGACATGTTCTTGGTGATGTCAGTGTGATGGGTGGTAAGAGTTTTAAAGTATAAGTAGGAACTGGTTAAGTTATGGGGGTGAAGGTATTATTGGTAGATGAAACTGCATGCTGTAAGATAAAGGCTATCTTCAATTCTCTTCAATTCCCATTTCTCCAAAAAACTATACGGGGCCCTAGCCAGAGTGGCTCACTGGATTGAGCACCAGCCTACAAATCGAAAGGTCACTGGTTCAATTACTAGTCAGAGCACATGCCTGTGTTGTGGGCCAGGTCCCCAGTTGTGGGCATGTAAGAGGTAGCTCTTCAATATTTCTCTCCTTCCCTTTCTCCATCCCTTCCCTTAACTCTATAAATACATACATACATACATACATACATACATACATACATACATAAATAAATAAACTATAGGGGGAATTGTAAGGAGTTGAGGAGTGTCTGGCATTTAAGGTATATGGAAAGGGATTGGTGGGAGATGTAGTAGGAAAGTCAAAAAGGGCCTGGGTACCAAGTTATGGATGCATTTCTTTCTCAAGAAGGAGAGATGGAAGCCTTTTGGACAGGTGACTTTCATTATCATATGTCTATTTCAAGGAGTAAAGTCTGGTCACAGGGTTTTGGCCAGGGGAAGGTGTCTAGTGGTGGGTAAGGCAGTCAGCATCAGGTTGCCAAAATTGCAATCCAGACTGGGGACTGGGACCATATCCAGTTTTAGTGTTGTAGACAGAGGACTGGAGTGGTAGGCTGATTACTAACCCAAGGACTCAAATATAGAGTCCAAAGCAGAAACCTGAGTATTTGCCCTCGGGCATGAGACAAGGGCAAGTTAGCCAACAGGGTGGCTGTGTCTCCAGCCCAGTGGTTGTTGGTTGCTGGCTCTTTGTATCCTTCATGACTATGATGAAATATATGAGTGGATGACCCAGGTCTAAAAAGCTATACTTTGTCATAAATTATGGCAAGTGCTTAAAAAGAGGGTTAAACAAAAATTCCAAGAGCTATGAATGGAGAGAGCACATCTTTACTTGGAGTTTTGGAAGTGATTCATAGAGAATATGACATCTGAGTCTTTATCTACATTTGAAAGGTTAATGAAGGAGGGGAAGAAGAGTGAGGCCAAAGCCAGAAATGGGATTAGGGCAGGAGCCCAGGGTGAGGTCAAAGTAGTCCAGGCAGGCCACTGACAGAGGGAAAATTACAAAGGAATAATCTTAGAATGTTCTAGTGATTTTGACTCCTCAAGTCAGTGAGTTTTTAAATAATCTAGGAAGAACTCATTCAACATATCCTAAGCATTTACTAAGCTATGGACATTTTATTAGTTGCTGAGGATATAGAGATTAATAACAACAACAATAGCAAACATTTATATAGTAATTCCTACATGCCAGATGTTCTAAGATTTTTACATATAGTATCAACTAGAGAGACTAACACATAAATCTAATTATATCACAATAAAGTTGATTAAAATTAACCAGCCCCACTCCAAAGTGAAAGTGAAATAAAATAGTTTTCAGATAAACAAAAGTTGAGAGGATTTGTTGCCAACAGGCTTGTTCAAAAAGAAATGCTTCTTCAGACCGAAGATAAATGACGACAGGTGAAGACGGGTCTACAGGAGAGAGTGAACATCAGAAACGCTGAATTTGTGGGTAAATATAGAGGAATCTCTTTTTGCCCCTTTCTGGATGACTGGATTGTATGGCTCTTCAGTACTCCTAAATGGAAAAAAAAACAGTGTGTTATAAATCCAGACTTGTCTAGGGAAAAACAGCATACATATGTCATGTGTCTTTGTTTCACATACAATTTTCCAGTGGAGATCTTCCCCATGAAAAACTAAAAAAGATTTGATACAGTTAAATCTGCAAAGATTCTTGGGGATTTTCTTTGATAGCATTTCGGAGACCCACTTCATTTATGACTAGAAAGTGTAAATGGGCAATGTGCCAATTTCACCTGCTTAAAACTTTCTTGTTAGACAGCAAAATCAAGTGGTGAAAGGACAAGTATGCAGTCTGGAAATTCATTACAGTTGGAGGAAGGCTCAGGACCTGTGTAAGTTCTATCTAACCACACAGATGTGCTGAGACATGGTGTGTGACTTAGTAACAGTACCTGATTACACCATTTTGTTGAGGGCCAGTTCAAGGGCGCTCATGATTTTGGAAAGTGACATCAGCTTACAGGAACCATTTGAGTATTACAAGATCCTACCTGCGAAGTCTTGGAATGACTGTAATAAGTTGCTCATTATCAAATGAACTTTAGGTACAATTATTGGATCGGAACATTTTGAATGATTTACAGATTCAATATCATAATTTGGGGCTTATCTTAGGTCAGATTCCATAAGAAGCAGAGCCTAAGTCAGGAATTTGAGTACCCAATATTTATTTTGTTCAGTGTTTGCATGTACATATTTTTCATGTTTTTTTATTTTAAAACTGCCTGTATCTTTGTATAAGTACCTTTTCACTTATGTCTTGCTTTTTTAAAATACAATCTGACAACCTCTGCCTGTTAGTTAAAATGTTTTGCCCATTTATAGTTAATGAAATTATTGAATTGTTTGTGTTCGGGCCTATCATTTGTAATTTGTTTTCTCTTTGCTTGACCTGTTTTGTACTTTTTTTTCTTTTCTTTCCCAGCCCCATTTTGGTTAGTTGTACTTTTCTAACATACCGTTTCAATTCTTCTAATACCTTTTTAGTCGTATCTTTTTGTACCATGTTTGTAGTGGTGACTCCAGGGTTTTCATTATGTACACTTAACTTACCACAGTGTACTTAAAGTTAATATAGTTTCATTCACATCAAATATAAAAACCATTTACAGCAATTTTATTTATGACTACATAGTTGTGCTGTTTTGGTCACTTTTTCTATCTAGACATGTGAAAGACTTCATGATGTAATGTTAAGGACCCATGTATAAAGGACCCATGGACAAAGACAACGGGGGAATGATTGAAAGTAGAAGTTG